>MU831803.1:0-104630 GCA_029204225.1 Diphasiastrum complanatum
ATTTGACGGTGGAATAAGCATCAGCATTGTGAACAACTCTTGCTTCAGCCCATTTGGTGCAGTAGTCCGTAGCTACTATGATGTAACGAGATTGTGTGTGTCGAGCAGCAGGTTTAATAGGTCCGACATAATCAATTCCCCATTTCTGGAAAGCTTGATCAGTGGGTACAGGGTGTAAAGACATGTAGTCTGTTTTTTGAAAGCGTTTTGTGCGTTGGCAGACATCACAAGCCTTAGTGTAATTGTGCATATCCTTGAAGAGTGTTGGCCACCAGAAACCGGCCAAGAGGATTTTCTTAGTAGTTGTTTCAGAAGAGAAATGGCCGGCACCAATACCTTTATGAGTGAGAGAAATTATAGAGGGGATTTCTCCTTCAGTAAGACATCGTCGGATAATTCCATCTAACCCTTGCTTGTAGAGTTGTCCTGCAATTAACGTATAAGGTTTAGTTTTGAGAACCAACGCTCGTTGTTCGGGTTTAGAGAATTAAGAATCCATCTATCCTGAAGTTAAATATTCGATAATTTCCCTAGCCCATATAGGTGTAGAGTCAACTTGGAAAAGGATTGACGCCGTGATCAGGGGTAGGAAGGTTAGGGATTCGGGATAGATGATCTGCTAAAAAAGGCTGAACTCCCTTATGAACCACGATCCTAAATTCAAATTCTCTCAATAATAGGATCCATCTAGACCTGTGGTGCAGGTCTTGTTGATGAGATACAACAGTGCTTGATGATCAGTGAAGAACGCACACACTATTAATAAGTGCTGGCTCAATCCAAAGATAGAGTGCATCCACTGTCACAAAAAGGGTCACACAACCATTGACTGCAACCAAAATCCCAGAAACAAGAAAGCTCAGAGCAAACGGGAGAGCGACAATAGCTCATCCTATGTGGAAGAACCAGAGTCCTCCAAGATGGCCAAAGACAGAGCCAACAATGGCAAGAACCCAGCAGCTTACTTGTGTGCTGATGTCTATGCGACATCACCTTTAGATACACGAGATAATTCTTGATTCAGGTGCAACATCACACTTCATACAACGAGACACATGATCACTGATTATCAAGATTCAGAATCTTCCAGATATATAATCTTGGGGACACAAAGTCAACGAAACTGGAGCACTGTGGTTAAGCACCAAAGGAAGAGACAGAAGGCTCGATGACACTTCATAGGTGTCCACTCTTCAGAAGGACCTACTATTTGTTGCTAAGATGGTAGATGTAGGACTAACAGTCATATTTGAAGGCGATACTTGCAAAGTGGTTGAATCCGCAACCACTCAGCTTGTCACCATAGGAAAGCAAAAGGGAAATCTGTATCACCTCAAGATCTAAGTACCTTCAGAGCAAGCTCACCAGATCAACGAATCGATGGATATTATATGGCACAAGAGGCTGTATCACATGAATACAATTGCTCTATACAACGCTAGCCGGAGCAGAGCATGCACTGGTGTCAATATCAAAGATGCAGCGTGCTTGAAATCTTGCGATGCCTATAACAAAGGCAAGATGTCACGTATACCATTCACCAAGGACTCTTTCAGAATGAAAGAACTCTTGGAACTGGTACACTCTGACATTTGTGGACCATTTGATGTGGTCTCCCTGGGAGGTTCAAAGTACTACATCACTTTTATTGACGACTTTAGCAAGTTTGCAGCCATGTACTTTATCCACAACAAGTTAGAGGCCCTAGAGAAATTCACAAAGTTTGTGAATTGGGTTGACAAATGGACTGACAAGAAGGTGAAACAACTGAGAATAGACAGAGGAGCAGAATATGCTCCGAACGCTTTGTAGAGTTTTGCACCAGCGAAGGCATACTTCACTCGAAGACTGCAGCCTCATGGAAGCTGCGAGCTCCATGATGGCCTATTCAAAGGTAATTTTTATGGGCTGAAGCAGTAGCTACAGCCAACTACCTGCAGAATAGGTTAGGTAGATCGAGTGTTGCACATACCACGCCGCCACCTACTACTCACCACAATTCAACAGTCAGCAAAAGCAAGAAACTTGACAAAGGCAAGGCCATCTATCTGACTGTGGACTCTCCAAGAAGATCCATGAGAGAAAGAAGAGTACATGTCAGATTTGTACTTGATAGTTCAGTCTCTATATCAGAGGAGTTCTATGGATTTGGTGGAGAACCTCAAACATATGAGGAAGCTATCAACTATCCAAATAAGGACAAGTGGATTAAAGTGATGGAAGACGAGATGAATTCCATGGAGCAGAACAATGTTTGGAATCTGGAGCCATTATTGGCAAACAAGAAGATCGTAAAGTGCAAATGGATTTTCAAATACAGGTATGGACCTGATGGCAACGTATCAAAATACAAGGCCAGATTGGTGGCGAAAGGTTTCTCTCAGAAATATGGTGTTGACTATACTGAAACCTTTTCTCTAGTTGTAAAGCATTTGTCCTTATGCCTACTATTTTCATATGTAGTAGCGTACAGTCTCAAGATCCACATAGTGGATGAAAAGATCACCTTCCTACACGGTGACTTGAATGAAGAGGTCTATATGGACCAACCACCAGGATTCATCTGCACATGCTTTGCAAACTACGCCTGCCGAATGCAAAGAAGCATATACGGACTGAAGCAGTCTGCCAAGCAGTGGTATAAGAAGAAGGATCACACTCTCAGATCCATAGGGTTTCAACCATTGATGGTTGACTACAATGTCTATACAAAGGTCACTGTCGTGCTATACCAACAGGGTTAATATAGATTTTGTAGTGAAAAGTATCGTTCCCACCAAGGATAGCGTTAGAAAGTTATGTTTTTGGTGTAATTATGGCTGGTGGTTTCGAATGTTATTCTGGTTGTCGACAGACATTAAGAAGTAACCAGTATTACTTATATTTGGAATGGGTAATGTTAATGAATTCAGAACAACAATCTGGCCTCTATCGAATTGAAAGAAGTGCATTCTACAAATGAAATGTTATCAGAGTAGTACAGCAGACTACACTCTGGCTGACAAAGGTGTCAACAGAGAATCGAGAATTGTTCGATGTATTCGCAACTGCGCAGACAATTAATTAATCGAATTCGTGAACCATTCATTCCTAGACAATAGTCCTCAACAACTAAAGCCCAACTTAATGGTTAAAGCGCACGAATGGTTTTAGAGTACGTTAGAAACTTATGTCAATGCCAATCAGGAAAACAGATCAGAGACTCAATTCTTCAGACAGGGATTGTCATCTCATTTGTATACATACAACTTGATTCAATGATCGTGCTAGACTGCACAAAAATAGTCATTATTCGAGTGTCAAAAAAGAAAGTATTTGCGACAGACGAATAAGATGATTTTAAGACAATTCTTTAGAGCATGCTTTATGGAAACACAGCAAACGACTGTAATGCACTAGAGCGTCTGTCTGATTAGAGAGTAATTCATGAAATACGTTAGAGATTGTTAGCAGACTCAAGATCACTCACACTCAGTAGTGCGGAGAACAGAGATAAGAGAGAATAACTCACAGAACTCTATTCACTTCTTCAATCTCTTACATAAGCATAAACTCTTCTCTCTTGATGATCGAGACTAAAGTGTGAGATCAATATATGTTCTACGGGACGAACAAACACACCTCTTAAACAATAGGTCCGTCGCTCATGCGAAAGGGTCTAGTTAAGAATTAAACTGAAAATACGTTCAGCTATACCATAAGAGGTATACGTAACTATGAGTTAAAGTTACTCTAGTTTAACATGTCTTTTCATAACTAGTCGTTTTGTATGGACGACCTAGTTAAGGGTTATCCAAGGCAATGTCTTTTCCTATTAAAAGTCTAGCTCTTAATTTATAAGGCAAGTATCTAGGAGATATATTCTCGAAAAATGACTTAGGCCTCTTCATGATTTATACTTAACCAGCTCATATCTTCATTTTTGAGTATATTATGCCATATTTATGTTGGTATTCAATTTTTGACATTTGTGTGGCATCACATATCCCCTTCCTCAAATGTGAAACATCCTTGTGAACATATCATCTTTATTTCGAGGATTATTTGAGAAACATTCTTGTTCGTCAGATTTTCGTTGAGGCAAAAAAATATTTCTTCATATGATTCATCCTTTAGATATTTCTTCAGAGAATATGTGTCTTGTTGTTGCGTTGAGTAGGTTGATTTTGAGTTGAAATTGTTTGATGAAAACTGGAATCAAACTTCAAAATATCTTCAAACTGCAAAGATCTAGCTTCAGTATCACAGATAGGCATCAGCATGACAAAGACATGAATATTATCTATGAATTATTCAATTCTTCATATAGTTTATGAGCTAGCTCCAAGTTCTATTGAGCTTTGATCAACAACAAATCTTCTTTGGATTTTGTATATCGGCCAACTGGGAGGTTGCCGAATTCTTCTAGTTTAACAAGGAGTAATGTTCCATCAAACAACTCCTGAGTCAACTTTGTATCTTCGTCTGAATCACTTCGTAGAGTGATTTCTTCACAGTATCGAGCTGAAAATCTAATAAAATTGCTTTTAACATAAAGATTCTGAACAAAAAATAATGTCTTTGCCGCAAAGGTACCAAACTGCCAAAATGAATATGTACAAAATTGCTTATATCTGAATGACTTCCTTCTATCCTGTAGATTATGTCGAATCTCCGCAAAATATTCTGCAAGGTTTCGCTCCCAATCCACATATAGACTGAATAATTTTGGATACGCCATATTAATGTTGATCAGCAACCCTGCGTCATCGAATGCGTCTAAATCCGCAACAGCTTTGGGTTTGTATATTTGAAACTGTGACTTTCGCTTCCAAAAATGTCACTTATTGTCTTCGTTTTGCAAAAATTGAAGTTCTTTGATGCGAATGTATTCGAGAGCATACATAGCCGAAGAGCCTATGTATAACTCTGCTGACCCGAAAGGATGATACAGAACTTGACGAAAAATTCTCGAAAATGTTAAGCGTCATCCTAGAAAATTTCTCGAAAAACTGGAGAAAGAAAAAAAATACTAGAAAGTTTCTAGAAAAATTCTCGAAAGAAAAAAAAAATGACAAGTTACAGTTCACAGTTGAGTGTCGCGAAAGTTTTTCGAAAAGTTCTCGAAAATACTTTGAAAAATAATTTAAAAGATTTGAGAGAAGACAAGAAAAATTCTTGAAAAATTCATGAAATAGTTTAAACAAATGTTGACCAGTGGTAGAAAATTTCACGAAAATTTCTAGAAAATTTTCTAGAAGAGAAAAAAAAAAGTCGTGAATATTATCAGAAAAGATAGAAAAAAATTCGCGATTGATTTCAAAAAAATACTAGAAAATAATAAGAATAAAAATAAATAAATAAAAATTCTGGTCAAAGGTAGTATTTTTATAGTCTGGACCCATTAAAATGTATAGGTAACAGTTCCCCTTCAAGTGATTGAAGCTGCACAGAACCATTGTCAAACACCTCTATGACTTTAAAAGGTCCAAGCCATCGCATATGGAGTTTTCCTGGGAACTTTTGATGGCGACTGTCATATATCAGCGCATAATCATCAGCTTTAAGGTCACATTTTTTTATATGATTGTCATATTTCTTCTTTTTTTGTTCCTAGATTTCCTTCGTTAATTTTTGTGAAGACTCACGAGCTTCAGCTAGTTCTTCAATATTAGTCAACCTTTAGTTTATACATTCTGCATTTGTTCGTTGAGCTTGGATACGAAAAGTTTTGACCTCAAATTCAATTGGCAGAATAGGATGCATACCATATGTCAGAAAAAATGGTGTCTGTTTCATTGTGATTTTCTCTGTATTACGATAAGCCCAAAGAACTGATGGTAGTTTCTGATCTCAATCCGTTGCATGTGCAATAGTAATTTTAGTCAGGATCTTACATAAAATTCCACTAGCTCTTTCTGTCAACTCATTTGATTTTGGATTATACGGTGTAGTTTTTCTGTGTTTGATGAGAAAATAAGTTGTCAGCAACCGTATAGTGTTATTTAAAAAATGTGTAGCTCGGTCACTTACTAGTTTGAGTGGGCAACCATATCTGGTGATAATACTTTTGAATAAGAACGTCGCGACAGTTTTGCATCATTTCTTTTTGTCGCCTCTGCTTTCACGTTCTTTGTAGCATAATCCGTTGCAACTAGAATATAGCGACATTTCGTATGTCGGGTAATAGGTTTAATTGGACCGACAAAGTCAATCCCACACTTCTCGAATGGTGCAAGAGGAAGGATTGGTGTCAACGGCCAATTCATTGATTTTGTAGGCTTACCAGATCTTTGGCATGGATCACATGAACGAATAAAGTTTGATACATTCTTGAACATTGTTGGCCACCAATATTTGGCAGTCAATATCTTATTAATTGTGTTCTTCAAAGCAAAATGCCCACCAACATCTTCTGAGTGTAAGGCTTTAACGACCTTTTTAATGTCTTCGGATTCGAGACATCTTCGAAGTTGATGATCTGCACCAAGCTTGTACAGAACATTGTAAATAATTGTATAAGGTGCTACCTTATATTAAAAAACTATTTTTTGCTCCAAATCATAACCATCCGGATATATCTGATCCTTGAGATAAGTAATGATATCAGGATATAGGGAATTTGTAGATGAAATCTCGAATAAATGTTCGTCTGGAAAATCATCATTGATAGGATCTTCAATTTTTCCAGTGCTGAGTCACGATAGATAATCAACATTTGTATGATACTTTCCTTGATGAAGCTCTACCTGATAAGTGAATTCTTGCAGAAATAGAACCCATCGAGCAATTCGTCTTGATAGATCTGGTTTATTTACAAGATACTTAAGAGCATAATGATCCACATGAAAAATAAATGCATATCCCAGCAAATAATGTCGAAATTTTTTAACAGTGAAAATCATGCCAAGCGCTTCCCTTTCTGTAGCCGAATAATTTTTCTCTGATGCACTGATCTGTCGACACGCATAGTAGATGGGATGATGCTTCTTCTGGTCGTCCTTCTGGCTTAGACAGATGCCAATAGCAAATGCAGAAACATCCACATAATTGTGAAATAAAATAGCCCAGTTGGGTGGTCTCAAAATAAGAGCATTGATCAACCTTTGCTTGAGATCTTCAAATGCTTTCTACTGTTCATTTGTCCACAAGTATTCCACTTGTTTATTCAGTAGATGTGTAAGACAGGCAACAATAGAAGCTTGATTTTGAATAAATCCCCTGTAATAGCCAACATGTCCTAAGAAAGCTCTTAGTTCACGCAAATTGGTTGGTATCAGGAGGTTCTTTATAAGCTCGACTTTATCTTTGTCGACTTCTATTCCTCTGTTAGATATTCTGTGTCCGAGCAATATTTCTTCTTTCATACCAAAAAAACATTTTTCTGGATGAAGAGATAAACAAGTATCTTGAAATCGTTGCAATGTTAATTTTAGCTTATGCAGGTGTGTCTTTATATCATTGTACACACAGAAATCATCAATAAATATTTCGAGAAAAGTTCTCAGGAAGGCAGTGAAAATTAACATCATGATATGTTGAAAAGTCGCTGGAGTGTTACAAAGACCAAAGGGCATTTTGTTGTGGGCATAAGTGCTCCAATCCGTCGTGAATGTGGTCTTTAAGCGATCCTCCTTTTGCACTCCCACCTGATTATATCCAGAAAAGCCGTCACAGAAACTGTAACGCTCTTGACCAGCAACCTGATCTAGGATGGAATCAGTAAAAGGCAAAGGATGATGGTCCTTCCTGGTGGCAGCATTGAGTTTTCAAAAATTCTAACATATTCGTACTTTGCCAGTCTTCTTCTTCGGGACGATAACTCATTTACTACTTAAGACGGGATAGATTATACCTGCCTTAAGGTGTTTGTTAAGTTCGTCCTTGACCATTAGAGAGTATTTAGGATTGAGACGATATTGTCTTTGTCGAACAGGTAGAGCATCTTCCTTTAGATCAATTCGGTGCTCTCCGAATTCTGCAGGTATACCCTTCAAATCGTCGAGCGACCAGGCAAAAACATCTTGATACTCCTTTCATAGTTCAGTGAATTCCGCCAACTCAGATTCTCCAAGTGACTTTGAAACATGCACAAATCTACCAGGTGCAAGTTCAATCAGTTCAGTAGAATCTGGTAAGATGATACCTTCAGTCATACTGGCCTTGGTATGGCCATGAATTTCGCGCATGGTTGACTCCATAGATGTTTTCTTGTCGTCAACCTGGTTCTTGTTACCAAATTCGTGTTCAGATTCGTCACTCAAATCCTCAGACTCTTTCAAGTTTGTGTCTGCAACGTTAATTTCTTCATACGAAACATCAGCTTCATCGTTGCAGGCATCGAAGAATTCTTCGTCATCAACATTCTCATAACATTCAAAGTACTGCACTTCAATATCAGATTTATAGGAATAAATATTCAAGGCATACGAAAATTCTTCTGATGTAAAACTGGTGTCGGACAAAGGAGTTTCACCTTCATATTTGTCACGACTCTAGGTTATGATTTGTTCTGGTGGCTTACCTCGGTTATTGGCCTCACTAGTCTGAAATCTTAGCTCTCTAGATTTCCAATGTACACTAGCATTTGATTGATAAAGCCAAGGTCGTTCAATCAGCACAGAATATGATGACAAACCGAGTGGTTTGATAACAATGAAATTCATGGTGAATGGCTTGGCTTG
The DNA here is from genome assembly GCA_029204225.1 of Diphasiastrum complanatum. Taxonomy (NCBI): domain Eukaryota; kingdom Viridiplantae; phylum Streptophyta; class Lycopodiopsida; order Lycopodiales; family Lycopodiaceae; genus Diphasiastrum; species Diphasiastrum complanatum. The sequence goes on from MU831803.1 coordinate 8,664, forward strand.
AATGTAGACAATGACATCCTTCAGTTCTCCAATAGGTTTTTGTCGTGTCGAATCATCTAACTTGATGTTTCGCTGTGTTGGTTGAATGTCAGTCAGCCCCAGAGCATGAGTTGTGTCTTCTGTTATTATATTTACAATGTAACCAGAGTCAATTGGCACTTTTTTGATCAGACATCCTGCAATAGTAACATCAATTTCAGGTGCACCGAGATCACCTAAATCAATGGACAAAACACTAGCATCTAGCAGAGAAATTTTCTTCTTCTTCTTAGGCACAAAAAGGCCTTTCAGCTGCTTTTTGTAATAAGTGTTATCTGCCAACAGCTATTCAAAAGTAATGTTTGGTCGAAGAGATCTGATATCAGTTACGATGTCATATTCTTTTGTCTTTGATTTTGAGGTTGGTTTATCAATAACAGCACGAGACAATTTCGTCTTCGCGATTTCTTCGTCTTCTTCCTCGAAAGTGACCATCTTCCTGTAGGAGCAGTCTTTAGTTCAGCATTGATGATTTCTTTTGCTTCTGTCGAGATATCTTTTGCAAATAACTTCGCAACATCATGGTCATTCTTGAGATCTTCTTTAGTCGTGGATTTGTTCGTCATCTTGCTAGAAGATTTTGTCTTCAAGGATTTTCTGCGCTTTGTCAAAGATTTCTGATCAAGTTTCGAGGAGCTTTTGCTTCTCGTGGTGACTTTTAAAATCTTTTCCATGTCACTTGGCCAGAATTGATCTTCAGTCTTTGCCAATTTTCCTTCAATAACATCAATATTCTGTACAACAGCATCTGTCGCAGCTTTCGCTTTCGTGTCTGCAGCAGCTGGTGTTGCTACAAACTGATATTTGGGTCGCGGCTTCTGCGGCTGAGGGCAGTCAAGATACTTGTGACCAGGTTCTCTACAATTCGAGCATAATGGTACGTAACCATTTGGCTTCCATGGTTGAGGACAGTCAAGAGAAAAATGTCCTGGCTCTCCACAGTTGTAGCAATTGCCCGAAACTCGTTTATTTGAGGTTTGAGACTTTGCTGGTCCAACAAATTCAGGAGGATTATGTCTTCTTGGTGCGCATTTGGGTCCGTCCGGCTAGTAGTCGTATCATTCTGAGAAATAAAAAGTACTTCCTGGGCAGAAACTTCAATGTATTTGACATTAACAGTGGTGCAGTCTTCCTTGGTATGTCCAGATGTTCCACATTTTGTACACTACATTCCTGACTTAGAAGAAGACGCCTTTGGTCTTTTATATGCAACTTCTGAGATGTATTCATGAGTCAGATGTATTCCCGAGTGCAAATCTCAAAAGTTGCATATAAAAGATCTACACTTCTGCACTCGAAAATTGTTCGATGTATTCGCGACTGCGCAGACAATTAATTAATCGAGTTCGTGAACTATTCATTCTTAGACAATAGTCCTCAACAACTAAAGCCCAACTTAATGGTTAAAGAGCACGAATGGTTTTAGAGTATGTTAGGAACTTATGTCAATGCCAATCAGGAAAACAAATTAGAGACTCAATTCTTCAAACAGGGACTGTCATCTCATTTGTATACATACAACTTAATTCAATGATCGTGCTAGACTGCACAAAGATAGTCATTATTTGAGTGTCAAAAAAGAAAGTATTCGCGAGAGACAAATAAGCTGATTTTAAGACAGTTCTTTAGAGCATGCTTTACGAAAACACAACAAACGATTGTAATGCACTAGAGCGACTGTCTAATCAGAGAGTAGTTCATGAAATGCGTTAGAGAATGTTAGCAGACTCAAGATCACTCACACTCAGTAATGCGGAGAACAGAGATAAGGGAGAATAACTCACAGAACTCGATTCACTTCTTCAATCTCTTACATAAGCATAAACTCTTCTCTCTCGATGATCGAGACTGAAGTGTGAGATCAATATATGTTCTACGGGGCGAACAAACACACCTCTTAAACAATTGGTGCGTCGCTCCCGCGAAAGGGCCTAGTTAAGAATTAAACTGAAAATATGTTCAACTATACCATAAGAGGTATACTTAACTATGAGTTAAATTTACTCTAGTTTAACATGTCTTTTCATAACTAGTCGTTTCGTATGGACGACCTAGTTAAGGGTTATCCAAGGCAATGTCTTTTCCTATTAAAGGTCTAGCCCTTAATTTATAAGGCAAGTACTTAGGAGATATATTCTCGAAAAATGACTTAGGCCTCTTCATGATTTATACTTAACTAGCTCATATCTTCATTTTCAAGTATATCATGCCATATTTATGTTGGTATTCAATTTTTGACATTTGCGTGGCATCACAGTCACAGATGGAAAAATCATAACCATAGCAGTCTACGTGGATGACACTTTGATCTTGTCTAGAAGCGACGAGCTGATTGCTCAGGTGAAGCATAATATTTCACAGCATTTTGAAATATTATATCTAGGGGAAGCAAGATGCTACCTAGGATTGCAGACTAACAGAGATCTTGATGAAGGGAAGATGTATCTTCACCAGTCAAGATACATCCAAAAAATCATTGATGATTTTCAAATGATAGACTACAAGGGAGCTAATATGCCGATTGTAGATGAAACAATTCTGACCAAGCAAGGCTGCCCGCAGAATGCAAAAGAGAAAGAAGCCATGCAAAACGTGCCCTACAGGAGGTTAATCGGATCACTCATATACTTGGCAGATAATACACTCCCTAACATTGCTTATGCAGTTTTCAGAATAATCCAGCTTAATATCAATCTAGGCCCTACGCACTGGAAGATAGCCAAGAGAATTCTGCAATACCTTCAACAGATGAAAGATTATGGGTTGTGTTTCTCTTAGCATGAAGGATTCCAAATCAAATCCTACAGTAATGCAAGCTAGGCATCCGTGAAAGATGACTGCAAGAGCGTCTCAGGAGGATGCACAATAGCAGCCAGTGCAGCTATGATATGGATCAGCAGGAAGCAGACCGTAACTGCGCAATCATCCTGCGAAGTAGAGTATGTTGCAGCAACCAAGATGGCGAACGAGCTTACATGGCTTAAGCAGTTCCTTGACGGACTGGGAGAGAACTCCAACGAGCCGTTGCTACTATTCATGGATAACACATCCACCATTCACCTGACGAAGGATCTAGTGTTTCATTCCAAGACGAAACACATTGCTATCAAATATCATCTGATAAGAGATCTGGTTGAGAAAGACAACAGGCTGAGGACTGAGTTTGTTCCAACGAAGCAGATGGTGGCAGATATTTTCACAAAGCCTCTTGACAAGGCAATTTTTGAGAGCTGTAAGATACTCCTTTATAAGCTCTGGGATGCGCATAAGTACCGCCTTCCTCCATTCTAGTTGAGGATGCAAAAGTGAGAGGATATCGGCTGGTTTCTTCTTTAGGAGCCCGTCGAGCTTGCCAGGTAACTTGTAGTCGTCTCTTTTCTTGATATCCGAATATTGTTTTATGAAGAGGTCCAGTTGCTCCAAGTCTGGTACTGAAAACACTTTCTGGTACCAATGCTTGTGTACCGCCACAAGATCAATGAGATTGTCAACAATGCACAGAGGAATAGTGGATGTGGATGGGAGATCAAATTTGGGGAGTGAAGAAACAATGGGGGGGTTGAAGAAGCGATGGGAGGCGACATGGCGTGAGGTGGTGAGATGCCGCGAGGCAGAGTTGTGAACTCTAGCGTGGGCATGTTTGGATCGATTGGAAATGTGGTGGTGGCTTCGACCTGAGCGACCTTATAGCAGGGCCACGTTATAATGTGCTGTGGCTTCGACCTGGCATTATAATGTGCCAAGGCCACGTTATAGTAGATAATGAGGGTGGCGAGATGGTATTGGTGATAGTCATGGTAAAGGTTCTAGAGCTCTTTATAGGCGAGATGAAGGGCTTCAGGAAGGGCGATGACAGCGGTGTAGCAGTGCTTGATGTGCTCTGCCAAGGCGTCTCTGACAACTTCTTTGTCCTTATTGGCTGGGATTCTGGCGCATACTGTATCTGTTGGTGTTTTGAAGATGAAGGGATGAATGAGGATGGAGCAAAGAGGGGGGTTGATGCATGTGATCTAGCTCTAGTTGGAAGCGTTGATCATGTGAAAAATTTATAATGGCACAAAGGCCTGCAACAAAACGGAACAGAGGACTCTCGAAAACATCACAAAAATAACTGAAGTTTTTAAACTAGAAAAAGCCAATAAGGACGACAAAAACGAATATTTTTTGTTGACAATTCCATGGAGGATCTTATTTGATGATTCTGCTTGTCCGTTGCAACGTGGGTAATAGGGTGTACTCTTCCTATGGACAACCAGATAAGTGGATAACAAGTGAGTGATAATCTCATTTAGAAAATACATTCCGCAATCACTCACAAGTTCTAGTGGGCATTCAAAACATACTAAGATGTTTTCATACAGGAATTTAGCAGTGGAGTTGGCGTCAACTTTTCTCACTGCTTTGGCTTCTACCAATTTGGTCAAGCAGTCGGTGGCTACAAATGACAAAATCAATTTGGATGGAGTATGTGACGTTCCTGATGGTGAAGGCCAGATAGAGCCTATGAAAAATTGCCTACATTGGCAAATCTAGCCATGTAGAATATTGTACATTTTGTCAATATTGTTTGTTGGTTACTTGAATGGCCAAAGTGCCACTTGTACATACACACCTAAAGTAGGTTACCACGAGTCAAGAGGAGTGATTGTGTCCATTTGGTAGTGATTCCTACTTTGTAGGATCTAGACCATGATTTATGATGAGATTTGTACCTACTATGCACCTACCAAGCATGACTCTTGGATCTAGGCTAGGGTTTTCACATTAGGGCAAGAAAGTGGAGTCTACTTTCTTATTACATGCTGGATTTTCACCTAACTTTGCAAAGAAAGTGTGTTTTACTATGTATTCCCATTCTCCATAGTGAGAAGATAGAAACTTTTTGGAGCCTCAAGGAGAAACTCAAGTTTTCTCTCATTGTATGGTGATTACTCTTGATTTCCAATGAAACCCAGCTTTGGCACTTTGTAAACATTGTCTACAGGCCGTACTACAGCCTTATTTCCACATGTGTGGAGTTGTATTATACTAACTGATCAATGCTTTGATTGTCTCTACTTGTTTCCTATCAAGCTGCTAAACTAGATCTTGTTTTCTGATGACTAGTCTCTGATAGATTGTTTAACAAGCATACAATCACTTTGTGGATCATTCAAAGATTTATTTATGGTCCTTAGTACTATACTTTTCACATGGTATCAGAGCCAAGTACAAGGCCATTGATCTGTGTTTGAATCTAATCCAGTTTTAGCAGGGTTTGGTGCAAAAAGCTAGTATTGGAAGGGCGAGCTGGTATCCAGGTTTTGGTGAGGGGATTTGATCCCAAACTTTTTCAGGACCAAAATCCATACTGTTCACATGTGTGGGCATCTCTGAACCAGCATTTAATAACCCATATTCATTGGATCATAGAAAATTCATCTGGTGTCGATTTGATGTAATTTTTGGTGCAAGTCCTAGGATAAGCTACCAAGATCACTTGCCATTGATTAGTTTTGAATTTTTTTCACGAAAACTAATTAATCTAGGCTGATTTTAGACCTTCTTAAAGTGGAAACCAGGTCTTGAAAGTACATAAAAGTGAATGAGAGAGATAGAGTTAGTTTTTGTCCAAGAATAGCCAAGATTGGCAAGATTTGCTTGAGTGTAGTTTTCATCTCATCTTATCTTCATTCTAGCTTTGTGAGGGAGTGATAGAACTGTGATCACAAATCCATCTGTTGGAGTAGAAGTCAACATTTGAGTGAAACACTGCAAGTTAGAAACCTTTGTGAGCTTCAGGTCCAAACAAATCTATATCTTGTGTGTAAAATCTTGCTAGTAAGATGGGATCAGTGGGAGCCTACCTTCTATAAGCTAGTGAGAGGTTCAATTCTACCAATTATGCTATTTGGAAAGTGAGGATGGAGTCACTAATGGTGCTCCAGGATCTTTATGAGTTTCTAATAGATGATGAAGATGAACCTCTAGCTGCACAGGAATTAGTGAGATACAAGAAGAGGTCTAGGCTTGCACTTCACTGTATTAAGATGAATGTAAGCAATGATCTTTTAAGGGAAGTATCATCATGTAAGAGTGCTAAAGAGGCTTGGAAATCTTTAAAATCTATCTATGAGTCTAGTAACACTTCGAGGGTTCTCATGCTTAGGAATCAGATTCTACAAAGCATGAAGAGGAGTGATGAGAGTGCACAAGATTATGTGCTAAGAATCAAGTCTCTCAATAGGGAGTTAGCTTCCATTGGAGAGAAGATTCAAGATAGTGAGCTTGTTCAGATTGTCCTCAATGGTATAGGGAGTGACTTTACAAATTTGGTCCAAAGCTTTGCAATCCAAGACACTATGCCTACTATAGAAAAGCTACACAGTGTATTAGTAGCTGAAGAGTGTAGGATGTTGCATACCAATGCAAGAATGAATGCTATTTCTCTGCAGGATGGTGATGAGAAAGCTAAAAGCAAGAAGAAGACCAATGGCAAGAAGAAGCACTTCAAGGAGACCAAGGAGGAGGATGAGGCTTCAAGCTCAAAGGGCAAGATCAAAGACAAGTCCAAGTACAAATGTTTTTTCTGTGGAAAGAAAGGACATTTTGCATCAGAATGTCTCAAGAAGAAGAAGGTACAAGAGAGCAAACAAAGCAACATTGCACATCAGGAGGAGGAGGAGGATGAAGAGTCATCCTTGATGGTTTCCAACAAACCACCATCATCCAAGAGCAACACCAATGATTCTTGGTGGATTGATAGTGGGGCAAGTTCCCACATGACATATCAAAAGGACATATTCTCCACTTTACTTTCTTACAATGATTTACATAGATCAATCTATACTGCAAGTAGTCAAGAATGTAAGATAAGTGGAATAGGAACAATTCCCTTGTATGTGGGATCATCCAAAAGGATGAATCTTGATAATGTTCTTTATGTTCCTAAGTTAACCAAGAATTTGCTTAGTGTTGGCCAGTTAATGGATAATGGCCTAGATGTACAATTTAAGCATGGAGTTTGTTCCATCCTTAGAAATGATGAATGTATAGCCAAAGGCTTTAAGCAAGGTAGATTGTTTAAGCTTGATGCTAATGTTGCAGTGGAGAGTGTTAACTTGGCAAAGGTGGAGTTATCAAAGGTGGAATTGTGGCACAAAAGGTTGGGCCACCCCAACTACAAAGCCATGGAATCTATGATTGCAAAGGAGCTTGCAGTTGGACTCCCCAAGCATTTGTCAAAGTGTGGGAAGAGATGTGAAGCATGCAGCCTCTCAAAGGCTCACAAACTACCCTTCTCAAGATCTACATCAAGATTAACCAAATTAGAATGGGAATTTGTTCATGGATGTGGATGGAAGGTTAGTGTAATATTGTTTTTGTACCACTCAATATATGAATAGTATTTCTAATTACACACATTTCTTTTTTTGTGTTTTAGTATATATCATACACTGCCATGTGGACATATGGACACCATTACCGTGTTGAGAGAGTTGACAACAAGCGACGTATATATGATTGTGGTATAATGGCCAACTTTCAACAAGAGAGTCGTTCTAGTGCGGCGGACCCTAATGTCATTTCGGGCGACCTAGACTATGTCAGCACGTTGCAACATATTTATGAAGTCGAGTACGAGACTTATGACAAATACTTTATTTTTGACATAAAATGGTTTAAGGTCATCTATCGTGGAAGCAGCGCCACGATTAGAAATGATAACTCCAAAGTTTTTTCAAATCAATTAAAAAAAAAGAAAATTGATGGACTCTCATGACACTTTAGTATTGCCACGACATTGCAAACGAGTGAGACTCTAAAATTTCAATGTCATTAATATTCGCAATCCAATTATTTATGTATCAATCTTATAAGAGTAACTTAATTTTTTTTTAATTCTTTGGAAGATTATATTCCATCCAGATCGAATAGACCCAAGATGGGTATGTGATCCGACTTCATGCAAGAAAATGACGTGTGTTTGAAGGAAAAGATATTGTTGAATTGAATACACACGACAAACCACCACCCAATTTTGGCGACGTTTTGGAAGAACCTGAACCACTCATCCAAACTCCAAATGATGTCGAAATGATGGGAGAAGAAGGTACAAATGGAAATGATGAGATTCATACGATCATAAAAGATCAAATTGGGGGTAATTTGAGGGCCCCACGTTTGGATGAGATAGCATTAGAAGAAGAGGAGATTGAATGTAAGGGTAGCTCACATCATCAGAGACACTATCGAAAATTTACGAGTATACCTAGACCTAGATTCAGATGAGTGTCAAGACTTGTGTGATGACGAGAATGATCTATGATTATTAATATTCAAATTTTCTCACGCTGCCCCAATGTGGAGGACATTACTTGTTTCTTCATAGCCCGTACAATATATGGGCTCAGGCGCTATAATTATAAAATCCGAACCTTGTGGTTATGTCCTATTTCAGAATGTCACCACATATTCCCTCCCTGCAACGTGTAGGTTTTTCTATGCAAGTTGGAAAGATTAGAACCTCGCCTTTAACGGGAGAAAAGTAAGGGCTACACACCTTCCTAGGATTGGGAATTTTAATTATCTACATTTCACCTTTGCATATTAACTAATTGCTAATGTATGCGGTAAAATACGATATTGCTTTGAACAAAATGAAAATTATGAATTACATTTGATTTCTTACTATGTTAGATAACGTATTCCAATAATAAAAAAAATTGAAACAACACACACTCACCAATAAACTCACTTGAAGCTTAAGTGCAAATGTGCAATTGCTCGCTCTTTAAACGCTTGCTCTTTTTTTTTTGAATATTTTTGTCACATGCACAAGCAATTAAAAAATAACACTATATTACACAATTGAACCATTATTTTAAGCAATTCAAACATAAAATTACCATCAAACACACACACACACACACACATTCTCTCTCTCTCTCTCAAATTCAAAATGCAAGACACAATACATACACACTTTTTCCCTCTTCTTCCCACCACCTTTTCTCTCTCTCTCTCTCTCTCTCTCTCTCTCAAGTGTAATGTGTGCCAAGAAAAACCAAAGGTGAAGTAGGTCACACCAATATTTTGTGGCACAACAGCCATGTTAGGCTTATTTCATAAGCTTGAGAAACCAGCTTTTTATAGTTATTTAAACCATCTGAAATCCATATTAAAGAGTCATTACTAATATTGCACACCTAGATTTGCTTTAGTGAAATATCATTCCTTTCTTCAAAGGCAAAGAGGCCCTCTCTTCAAAGAGAGGGCTTTTCAGCTTGCAAATTTCAAACTTGGTTTCAGAGTTTGCAGATTTCTTAGCTGCAAAGAAAAATGCTCTTGAATGAGTTTATCAGTTTTGGCATACGGCTTCCATTCATGTATTGGAGTAGGTCTTTTATAAGGTTGTCTTGAAATGATTTTGGGAGCAATGCTAGAGGCTTGCTCATCAGGGTCTAGGCCGAAGACACAAAATCAAAGATTAAAAAAGAAAAAAAGCGAGCTAGGAAATCGTCTAAGGAAAATGAATGCTGATGCTGATGCTGATGCTTGCTGCTGTTGGGTAGCGGCTGATATCCCGCAGCTAGAAAAAACCCACAACCCACGCCAGGTAACGACTAACGTGTTACGTGATGTGAGGCGGACGTAGTCATGCTGCTGTTGTTGGGTAGGCTAGAAAAAACACACGCTAGGTAACGTGTTATTACGTGATCTGACGCGGACGCGGTCATGATCTCTACATTTGGATATTATCTCTACATTGGGATAGGTCATCGATTCCAATTTCCAATAGATGTCAATAACAATCAATCAGGATGATTCCTGAGTCCTGAGAGAATATGAAAAGATGATGCCGGATATAAACAAGTCCAGTATGCGTGTCTAGACTCTAAAAGGGTGTAGGCGTCAGCCGCTAGACTCTACATACAAAAAAGCCGCATGTCTGTGACAGAAAAAGAGAGACATGACAGCGAGAAAGCAGAGACACGAGCCTCATGGCTCACGCTGATGCAATTTGCAGATCCTTAGAACTTAGAAGTGCTTCCATGACTCATGAGTGACGCTATTTATTGGGTCAGAACGTGCAGCGTCGTGCACTTAAATAAATTTCCTGGTTCTAGCATCCAAGGAGAGAGAAACTTTAGGAGCATTGTTATTAATAAAATGTTTAGATACATACTGACAACTGTGGTTGGCAATTCTGCATAGTGCACTTTGCTCCCACCATTTGGCATTGGGAAAGGTGTCAAAGTATAGGAATGGAATCTCCATCTTTCTTTGAAATTTTTACGTCAAATCCTGCAGTTATTTTTTGCAGTTCATTTGAAAGTTGCCCTAAATGGCATAATTTTTTACTTTTGGAAATTATGAGCAATAAATATTTTACAGATTTGTAAGGTATCTTTGCTATTTTTAAAAATATTAAGAAACACCTTACAATGTTGTAAGATTTAGTTACTATTTATAATAAGTTGCACAATTCCAAAATTACTATTTTTGAAAAGTGAACTATCTAAAAATAGAAAAAAAATTACTATAAAAAAACCTGCAGCTGTTTTACGCAGGGAAAGGTCCACGGGCGGGGGGCGTTCCGCCTTTGGAGGCACCCTCGGGCCTCCCCCCTTACGAAGCAACTTTCTATAGTGCAAGAAAATTTTTATCCCCAAAGAAATTTGTGGGTATTAAAATAAGCAGAACCTTATATAACCTTTTCTTTTTTTGCAAAACCTTAAGGCATTAGTATATATTCATAAAATTTATCGTACAAAATAACGGCAGCAACCCAAGCAAGACTAGACGAATCAAATCCCTAAAAAGGGAGGCACAATACAAACAAAATAAAAAGTGAGCTATTTGTGCTCCACACAAGGAGGCAGCCCAATAAAGTTGTAAAAAATACAACCTTAAAAATCAATTAACGTGCAAAAAATGCAAGGCAAACTGTTGTAAAACTATACAATGCAAGCTTTCGCCGCTCGCCAGCATTGTCCCCGGCGCCAGCAGCGCCACTGCTGCCCTTGGCACCACCGACACCGGCACCGCTCCCGACCCCACTATGACCAGAATCCAGCTGGCACCAAGTTCCTATGGCTAAAAAACTTTGATCGGTTCTAGCGAAGTCCAGAGAGCTCGAATCGATGTGCAATCACCTCACACGATCTAGGCATGATTAAAGGGAGCCTGAGGATCAATAAGATATAGAGAGAGAAAATGATTTTCTAGAGAGAGAAAGCTTGGGCAGAGCACTTGATATGAGGAGAGGTGGCAAATCCCACAAGAACTATAGGGGAATGCGGGTTGCGACTCAGGGCGAGCTCCAACCAAGTCTCAGCTTCCCTTGTTGATCTCGAACTTGGAAGAGAATTAGACCGCAGTCAGTAGTAGTAGCTACTCCTGCCAAGTCGGCTCTGTGAAAAGTACAGTACTAAGGACCATAAATGGATCTTTGAATGATCCACAAGGTGATTGTATGCTTGTTAAACAATCTATCAAAAACTAGTCATCTAAAAACAAGATCTAGTTTAGCAGCTTGATAGGAAACAAGTAGAGACAATCAAAGCATTGATCAATTAGTATAATCCAACTCCACACGTGTGGAAATAAGGCTATAGTATGGCCTGTAGATAGTGTTTACAAAGTGCCAAAGTTGGGTTTCATTGGAAATCAAGAGTAATCACCATACAATGAGAGGAAACTCGAGTTTCTCCTTGAGGCTCCAAAAAGTTTCTATCTTCTCACTATGGAGAATGGGAATACATAGTAAAACACACTTCCTTTGCAAAGTTAGGTGAAAATCCAGCATGTAATAAGGAAGTAGACTCACTTTCTTGCCCTAATGTGAAAACCCTAGCCTAGATCCAAGAGTCATGCTTGGTAGGTGCATGGTAGGTACAAATCTCATCATAAATCATGGTCTAGATTCTACAAAGTAGGAATCACTACCAAATGGACACAACCACTCCTCTTGACTCGTGGTAACCTACTTTAGGTGTGTATGTACAAGTGGCACTTTGGCCATTCAAGTAACCAACAAACAATATTGACAAACACATTGCTAGATTTGCCAATGTAGGCAATTTTTCACAGGCTCTATCTGGCCTTTGGAGATCACAATGCTTTTATCAATAACTCCAATTGAAGATCTAATCTTGACAAATTAATCTTTAGGTAAAGGTTTAGTAAACAAATCAGCCAAGCAACTTGATGATGGCATGTGTTGGAGCTTGATCTCTTTAGCTTGCACTTTTTCCCTCACAAAATGATGAGCAATTTTGATGTGTTTGCTCCTTGCATGGAATGTAGGACTAGTTGCAAGTGATTGGGTTGATTGGTTGTCACAATAGATGATAGGGATCTCCTCCTCCATGACATGAAGCTCCACCAATAGCCTTTTGAGCCACAAGACCTCCTTGCATGTTGATGTCAAGGCCTTGTATTCGGATTCTATGGTAGGGAGATGTTATCTTGCTTCTTGGAAAGCCATGATACTACTCCATCACATACAAAGGTGGCAAAGGCACTTGTTGATCTTCTATCCACTTTGTCACCTGCAAAATCCGAGTCACTATAGGCTCTTAAGCCAAGATTAGTTCCTCTATACAAAATGCCAAAATTCTTAGTGGATGAAATGTATCTAAGAACTCTTTTGGCCATCTTCCAATGTGAAACTAGAGGACTTTGCATGAATTGGCTTAACTTTCCAACACTATAACTAAGATCAGGTCTAGTTATAGATAAATAGATCAAGGAGCCAATAAGCCTTCTATATAATGTGATGTCCTCAAAGGATGCTTCATCACAACCAATAGATGCTTTTACATGTTGCTCCATTGGTGTCTCAATGCCTTTACAATTCTTTATTCCAAATCTATCTAGGATGGATGTAGCATATTTAGATTGAAAAATGAAGCTAAAATCACATCCTCTAATAACCTCTATTCCAAGAATGAAGCTCAATAGGTCGAGATCTACCATCTTAAACTCTTTTGCTAAAGCATTCACGAGAGCATTTTGAAGGTAAAGGCTCCAAAGATTCGTCGTTCGCCAACGCCCTCCTTCTTCTTTGATTGATATTTCTTCTTCGTTTCAATGTTATGTTTCTTTTCTTTTTGGCTTCTTCATACCTTAAAATCCACTTTTTCATTTGCCCACAATTATATAATATGAATGTGTCAATTTTCTCTTTTAATTGAGGTGAAAGTTTCTTTTGCACACCATTTCCTTGTGGTACTTCACCCTTAACACGTTCATCTTCTTCTTCACACCACATTTTTGGACTTGAAGGATGCAATTGTGAGATTATTTTGGTGATATGAAACAAAGATTCATGTACAAGCCACCTTTCTGCAATGCTACCTTCTGGCCTTGCCTTTTGTCTCTCAAAGCCCTTCAAAACTTTCATAAAGGGCTCAAGTTAGAACATCCATCTCATGTGCACAGGTGTGTTCAAGAAGTGATTGGAACCATGTAAAAGCGGGTGAACGAACACCAGATAAATACAAGATTCAGAAAGATGTCACGGCCGCTAGGATGCATGGGATTGGCAATCCTAGGTTGGGCTCAAGCGGAATGATGGGATTGCAAGCAAGCATGGTAAGTGAACTTACACTACTCTTATAGTTTATCTTTGATTTCATATGCTTTTATTTTTTAATATGCATTATGACTAGCTGCTCCAATGTAGCCCTAATTAATTTTAACTTAAATCGAATGCATGGATAGTTGGAGGACTATGGACGTCTGCCAACTAAGGAGGAATACAAATTTGCCTTCAGAGAATCATACAACGCATTAGTCGACAAACTAAAGAGCGAGGGTCATCCCTCTACAGCAACAAAGAAAAATCCAAGAAACAACTTAAGCCTAAGAGGGAGTCGAATCTCATGGACAGAGCATCACGTAGAGTGTGTCTAGATGATCCATTTATAACTTTCATCCATGTATTAACTACAGAGGCAAGATCGTGATCAACAAGCAGAGGGAACAAGCAAAGGCAACTGGAAGACCCAAGGGAGGTCAAAACAACAAGGTAAAGCAGATCAAGACAGATCAAGGTGGCGAATACATCTCGAATCGATTCACTGACTTCTACAATGATCGTGGCATCATTCACAGAAGGACTGTAGCCTACACATCGCAGCACAATGGTGTTGTTGAACGAAAGAATAGAACCCTGATGGAAGCAGCCAGATGTATGATGGCCTACTCGAAAGCTCCAAGGGCACTGTGGGCTGAAGCAATAGCTATAGCCGCATACATCCAGAACAGAACAAGTAAGTCTGGTGTCCCTCACACGACACCACATGAGCTATTGTGGGGTAGAAAGCCCAACCTCTCTCACGTCAAAATCTTTGGCTGTGTAGCTTATGCACATATTCCTGATAAGCTTCGAAGAAGCTTGATGAGAAAGCCGAACAGGGATTTTTGATAGGTTATGACAACAACTCATCATACTATAGAGTCTACATGCCAGACTCGAACACTGTAAAAACAGTGAGAGATGTCAGATTCGATGAGAGCAGGACAATGGCCAATGACGATCCTATTAGCTACGAAGTTCTAGAGAGACAGTACTATGACCTGCCGCCAATGACAGAGGGAGTAGAGGACGAACACAAAAATGAAGATTTTTGAGTCGCCTCCCATTCGAGCGACGAATCTGACGAAGAAAAATTCGAGAGGCAACCTACTGCCGGAGCTCCTGTAAACCAAGATAGTTCCGGACTGAGCAGAGCAGACAAAGGCAAAGGCATAGCTGTTCCAGAAGGATCTCCTGGAAGGTCGACAAGACCACGAAGAGCGCTAGCAAGATATGTGCCAGGCAGCTCCGCTTCCACATCAGAGGAGTTCTGTGGATTCAGTGGCGAACCACAGACTTTCAAGGAGGTGATTGAAAGTCCAAAAAAAGATAGATGGATACAAGCCATGAACGAAGAGATGGAATCCATGAGGAAGAACCAGGTATGGACGTTGGAGCCATTACCACATAAGCGCAAGATTGTCAAATGCAAATGGGTCTTCAAGCTCAAATATGGACCAGACGGGAATGTGACGAAATACAAGGCAAGACTGGTAGCGAAGGTTTTTTTCAGAGATACGGTATTGACTACTTTGAAACCTTCTCTCATGTCATCAAACATTCGTCCCTACGTCTGTTATTTGCATATGCAACAGCTTATGACCTCAAGATCCACATTGTGGACGAGAAGACAACCTTCTTGTATGGCGAACTAGACGAAGAGGTCTATATGGATCAACCCCCAGAATATGTCTCGAATTTACTTCCTGACTATGCATGCAGAATGCATAAAAGCATCTACGGTCTGAAACAATCAGCCCGACAATGGTACAAGAAGAAAGATCAAGCCTTGAAATCATTAGGATTCAAGCCTCTGTTGGCTGATTCCAATATATATGTCAGAGTTACAGATGGGCAGATCATCATTGTGGCTGTGTATGTGGACGACACTCTGATACTTTGCAGGAGTGAGCAGCTAATTGTTGAAGTAAAGGCAAACATCTCGAAACATTTCGAGATCATGGATATGGGAGAAGCCAGGTGTTATCTAAGCTTACAAATTGAAAGGGACTACGAGGGAGGTAGGTTATACCCTCACCAGTCCAGATACACCCAGAAGATCCTAGAGGAATTTGGGATCCTGAACTGCAAAGGAGCGAACACTCCAATGCTTGTAGGGACGGTGCTGACAAACGAAGACTGTCCAAAGTCTGAGGAAGACAGAGAACAGATGCAGCTCACACCTTACATGAAGTTGATAAGATCACTATTGTACTTTGTAGACAACACATGTCCTGATATTGCTTATGCAGTATTCAGGATGAGCCAATTCTGCACGAATCCAGACTCAACACATTGGAAGATTGCGAAATGAATTTTGCAATATCTTCAATTAACGAGGAAATACGGGCTGTGTTATTGTCGTGGTGCAGGTTTCAAGATACTTTCCTACAACGATGCTAGCTAGGCATCTCTCAAGGACGACTGTAAAAGTGTTCCAGGAGGATGCACCATCGCATCAAGAGCAGTAGTTCTCTGGGGCAGCAAGAAGCAAACCATAGTAGCCCAGTCATCTTGTGAAACAGAGTATGTTGCAGCAGCAAAGATGGCCAACGAGATAATCTGGCTAAGGCAGTTCCTGAACGAATTGGACGAAACTAGAAATGAGCCTCTGGTCTTGCAGATGGACAACACTTCTGCAATACACCTGACGAAAGATCCTGTGTTCCATTCCAGAACGAAGCACATTGTCATCAAGTACCACTTGATCAGGGATCTAATTGAAAAGAAGATGCTGCAGACCACCTTCATTGGAACGAAAGACATGGTTGCTGACATCTTCACCAAAGCCCTGGACAAAGGACTCTTTGAGAGACAGAGGAGCAGTCTCAGGATCGTATAGCTATCATGCTTTGAGAGGGAGCTGAAGAAATGAAATGTTTCTAACTACAAAACCCTGGACTATATTTCGCGCTGCTAGCTAGCAGCTCAACGGGCTTGGAGTTGTAGACTTCATGCCCAGCTGAAAGGAGTGGCAACGACGGAGACTAACTAACTAGCTGATTAGCGTTAACTAGTCTTGTGATTCTTTGTTTAGCTATCTTGTAAACTCCACACTGTGGAGGTATAAACGATCCTCTCTAAATCATAAAAATATGTGAAAAAGAAATCTGAATAGAGAGATTTATAAGAGACAGAGAGAGAGAGGTAGCGAGTAGAGCAGAAAAATACTAGAAACTATAGTTGTGCATGAAAGTCTACCAAAGAGCAAAACATAGCGAAAGAGCAGAGTGTCATTCCGCCAACGAGCGAGACACTGACGAAAATTAAACTGATAATACAGTCACCCTATTTTTGTGCATCTATTCAAGCAAGAGGTGGATCTACATCGACACTTCAAGAGGATGCTATGTTCACAAAGGTCAAATTCAAGGGCAAAAGCAAAAGTAAGTGGTCTAAAGGACAACATCAAGGGGAGGCTTCTTCAAATGGCAAAAATATAGATAGATTCAAAGTTTGAGTGCTTCTATTGTGGCATCAAAGGACACTTTGCAAGTGAGTGCTACAAGAAGAAGAGAGATCAAGGAGACAGGCAAGGTAATATTACTCTTGATGAGGATGGTTTGGATGTTCAAGATGCAAATGATGATGCTTTTGTGATGTCTTCATGTATGCTTGCTAATGATGGAGATCTAGATCCATGGTGGATTGATAGTGGAGCAAGTTCACACATGACTTTTCACAAAGAGTATTTCACTTCTTTGTTGACATATGTAGATGACAAGAGGGTGATCTACACGACCAATGATCTTGAGTGTGCAATCAAAGAGATTGGCACAATTCATATTTCTCTCTATACAAATAGGAATGTTCATTTGGAGGATGTCTTGTTTATTCCATCTATTATCAAGAATTTTCTTAGTGTGAGTCAATTGCTAAGTAAAGGCCTCAAAGTTGAGTTTGATGGAGATGCTTGTATGATCAAAAGGAAGGATGTTCTGATTGGAAAAGGTAAAAGGCAAGGGAAGTTGTTCAAACTAGATGCTTGTGTTATTGCTAACTAAGTTGGATGTGTTGGAAGAGAGCATATACCTATTCAAGAGGTTTGGCATAAAAGGATGGGACACCTCATTGGATGCAAATGGGTGTTCAGGATCAAATACAACAATGGATCCATCAATAAATTCAAAACAAGACTTTGTGCCAAAGGATATTCTCAAGACAAAGGTCTTGACTATGAAGACACTTTTGCCCTGTTGCAAAAATGGTAACTATAAGAATTCTCATTTCACTTGCATGTTATCACAATTGGAGGATGTTTCAACTTGATGTATCTAATGCTTTCCTCAATGGTTACCTTGAGGAGGAGATCTACATGGAGCAACCACCTGGATTTGTGAAAGTTGGTGAATAAGGAAAAGTATGTCTTTTGTTTAAAAGTCCTTATGGACTAAAACAAGCACCAAGGTCTTGGTATGCAAGGCTCAACTCTTTCTCATATCACTCGGATTTATTCTTAGTGATTATGATCCATCATTGTACATTAAGTTTTTTATTAACTCTTTAATTATTCTTCTTATTTATGTAGATGACAGAGAAATGATTTGGAGCTAGTTGAGGAAACAAAATGTGCACTTGGTAGTGAATTTGGAATGCAAGATCTAGGAATTCTTCACTACATCTTAGGCCTAGAAATTGACTTTTTAAAAGATCATGCTTTCATAAGTCAATCTAGATATGCTCTTTCCATGAAAAATTTCAACTGGTAAAGTGTAAGGGCATAAATACTCCAATGGAGCATACTGTAAAAGTTCCTATAAAAGAGGATGAAAGATCCTTTGAGTACATCACTCTTTATAGGAGTCATATTGGCTCCCTCATTTGGTTAACTGTAACTAGGCCAGATTTAAGCTTTAGTGTGCATAAATTAAGCCAATTCATGCAAGATCCAAAGGTTTGTCATTGGAAATTGGCAAAAAGAATCTTGAGATATGTATCTTCCAGTTAGACTATGGATTGATCTATAAAGGTGAAGATCTAACATTGGTTGCATTTTCATACTTGGATTTTGCAGGAGACAAAGTGGATAGAAAATCCACAAGCGCATACACAGATTTTATTGGAGAAGATCTAGTTTCTTGGCTATCCAAGAAGCAAGCAACTATATCCTTGTCATCCTGTGAAGCAGAGTACAAAGCTCTTACAACTACCACAAAGGAGCTCCTATGGATCAAGAGGCTACTCATGGAGCTAAAGTGCATTGAAGATGAAGACCTACATATTATCAAGAATGATAACATTTCGGCTCAGGCTCTTGCAAACAATCATGTATTCCATGCAAGAAGCAAACACATTGAGGTAGCACACCACTTTGTAAGATAGAAAGTGTCTGAGAGAGAGATCTTGTTGGAGCGTGTTGCAGATCTACTCACAAAATCATTGCTCAAGAACGTGTTTGTCAAGATGAGATCAAATCTTGGCTTAATCTCAAAGTCAATGGTAACTAGATAGATATATTTTAAGGAGGAGTGTGAAGAATGGTAAAAAATATCTTTCTATGTTCACTTTGGGGCTATGCTCATGTTATTTTCATTGTACATATTTGAGGTATGTGAATTGAGCACATAACCTTGTAGAATAGGTCGAGTTTGTCTTAGTAGATTTAGATGTGTTGGCATGCAAAATGTTAGGCGGCATGCAAAGTTAGGTAGAATGTAACTAGTATAATTCTACACATGTCTAGTTTATCTAGGAAAAAGATATGCAATTTTTGTCACATCATGCATGTAGTTTGAGATGTGGATCTATGATAGTAGAGTCAACCAAATGATGTGGATCAACCATTGATCACATGCAAATCCACCTTGGAACTCGAACCTCATCATGTAGGGATTTTTGGATAGCATTCCATATTGTAAGTTTTTGATGTGAACTGATATTTCTCTCTCTACACGAGTTTTCTTGGTTGTACATTCTCTCTCTACCCAAGAGCAAGCAAATTTTCCCATAGTAAGCATTTAGAAATAATTTTGATCATTATCTCTCATAGTGAATACTTAGTTTTTTGAGCCTATGATATGCTATTGTGCTCTTGTCTTGAATTGTCAAGTAAATTTGTTGGTTGATCATTCATGTGCAATAACAACACCTCATAAGATTCATCAAAGGTGTGTTGAGAAGTTCACACGTGCCAAAAATTCACATTTATAGCAGATCCCTGCCTCATTAATGAGTTTGGTTTCCCTCCATAACAAAAACCCTATCAACAATATGACTAGAATCAATGTATCTAACATTCAAAAGCTTTGAAAAATCAAACAATATGAAAATTGGCCTCAATTGCCAAATAAACAATTATGACTAAAGAGGTGAAAATTTTTACTTTGGTAGACACCCTCTTTTGACCAAGAACAATTGTCATGTGACAATTTCAATCCAATTTTGTTAAGAATTGACAAAAAAATGAGTGATAGTAAAATTTTGTAGCTAGTTAAGCCACTTCTAACCAAAAATCACTATAAGTGGTTGAGAATTCATTTTAGTTCTGTCACACATTTGTTGGAAATTAAGTCCACAATTTTCTCCTTGGAATCACAGAATTCAAATAGCCAAACTATTGGAAGGACGACTATGTCGGACTTTCGGCTGCTGATCTTCATCCATGGCTGTTGATCTTCATCCATGGATAATGACTAAAGGGTAACCATTCATATTCTCTTTTCACATTTGAATGTCAAGTTCAAGAATTTGAAGATCATTGAAGACTTGGCCAACTTCAACAACTTAGGGTTTCTACAAGTTTGTAGAAATACATTGTGTTTACAACAGTCTGCGGAAATGAACTGATTGTTGCACAGTTTGCATTTTTCAACTCTCGAAAAATGCAACAATTTCCAAACAATGACTTCTTTTCAACTATTTCGAAGAACTGAACCTTTTGTATGCTTTTTTCGCATTTTTCCAAAATGTGCATGTGACTATTTTGACGAGATACGACTCATTGCAAACTACCGCAAGGAACCGCCAAGGCAAAGGCTGCAGTCCAATACAACTCACTGCAAGCTACCGCCAAGGCAAAAGCTGCAGTCTAGTATGACTCACTACAAGCTACCACCAAAAATCGCAGGAGAGTCAACTCTACGGTCATTATACGAAGACCAAGCATTGTCAAGAAACCCTATTCTAGTTATTGCGATCCACATATGGTTGCAATAAGTGCTGTTTTCTCACACTCCCAAAGCGGAGTTCAAATCTAAGTAATGTACACCTATTTAGATGTCGTTGTACTCTAAATATTTACAAAGTACATGACCAAGTACATAATTAAAACTAAACTAGTCTTGCAATTATGGATTAGTTATCGATTCTTGTAAATACAAGGATGCAACTATAAATACATCTTCAGCACGCATCAATCTGTGATGCTCTGTGATGCAAACTTATTTGTCAAAGTGGAAGATATTCAGCATCCAAGTTACACCAACTTTCCGGTTTGTAACATTCTATGTTGTTCAAACACATTCCTATCTGTGTCTAACATTAGATATCAGTGTTGTGATTTTCTATTAAACTTTACTACTGCATGCTTACGCTCGTTCACTCACTCAAATCAAAACACGGACGTCTACAACTCAGTTTATGATCTTTGACGCATGAGGAACAACATTATCATATTGCACTATCATAAAAAAATATTCTGAAATTGAACTTCATACTGAAAAATTCCACAACCTATTTTAATCTCTTTGGCAGTCTCTTCTGTAGATACTGGGGGTTTGGCATTTTGCGAGTAAATCATCTATGAGTTTTGCGAGTTTAGTGTTTTTAAATTACGTCAAATTGATAGCACATCGCATGCTACATTATTTTTAGGTTTTTGCAATTTATTCTACTTCTCTTTTGGGGGTGAAATCTATTTGTATACTTCATTATCATGTTGTTTCTTTTCTTACTAGCTAAAAGATATGTCTACAAATCATGTTGTCTACAAATTGTACATAGTATGCTATATCATTGAGAACGCAGAAAACTTAATCACTTTAATTTTACATTTATCAAGCTAAAACATTTTTGTCTACTGCTAAGGATTGATGTACGACCCTACATTAAAAGACATGATGGTATGTGGCCAAGCTTATGATAGGTATCATAAAATCAACGTTGGTAAAAACATTTGTATTGTATGTTCTAAATGGAGGCTATAACTTAACTATTAAGCTTATGTTGAGATGATGAAATAGTAAAATATTTTCACTTTTTTTTATCAAATTTGATTAAAGCAATGTATTTTACATGAAAAATGAAGCATTTTTGCTTTTTGGATCATCTCAATCCGAGCAATATTAAGAAAGCTATTGCCTTTCATTTTTTAGGCTAATTTTTGTTTTTCTTGGAGCTTAAAAGGGGTAGCGCGCCGGTGTGCTACCAATTTAAGCTTTTAGTCTTTAACTCAAATTGATAGCACGCCGGCATGCTACCCCTTTTAGTTTCCCATTAGAGGAGTTCTAAATCCAAAAAAGACTCTTTGTAAAGATTCTTTTTATATTTTTTTTCTCAAATTTTTCTTACACATGGACCAATCAAAACACTCAAATTTGAAATCTACGTAATGTAACTTTCTGAGTCCACATTTTGATTCCATACTAAAACTGGCATAACTTTTTAGTGGTGAGTCCGAATTTAACGAAGTTTAGTGCATTGAAAAGCGCTTGACAAGAGCTTTCCAATGATGTGTTACATGCATACTTTTGAGCTACGATTAAAAAGTTATGGCAAGTCAAAAGTATTAGTGCTATAATATTTTAATAATAAAAAAGACATCTTGCACGAATTCTTAAAGGGTCTTTTTGGAACTCAAAACTCCTCTAATGAAGGGGAAAATGTTTTCTAGTCTAAAAAACGTTGAACTGTCATAACTTTGAGATGGTCCAAAAGCAAAAGTGCTCCATTTTTTTTATGTAAAATCCATTGGCATAATCAAAGTTAGTTTTTATTTAATATAAAATGAGTTAATATAAAGCCTATATATGTGATAGCATACCATGTGCCATGAAATTTTAGAAATCATTTGTAATAAAACTCGCAAAACTCGCAAAGAATTTACTCGCAGATTGTCAAAACCGTGGATACTGCAAGAGAGCGAATCACGACATCATCGCATCCGCATCTACAATGAGGCAAAGAAGCAACAGTAGCAGCCTAACTCCACCAATGTGGTGGAATTCAAGGAGCATATCTCTTATGACGACAAGCCATCAGAATTGTTAATGGCTTACAACAGTAGCTATGAAGACTATGACAGCTGGTACTTGGACAGTGGCACGACCCAACACATGACACCTCGACGGGAGTGGTTTACTAAATACAAAGCTTATACTAGAGAGCAACGCATCTACCTCGAAGATTCAAGGACCATCCACGTTGAAGGCAAGGGGACAATCAAGATTGTGTTCAAGAACACTCTCTCTATTTGTGTTCCGAATGTTCTTCACACACCTAAGCTATCTAAGAACCTATTGTCAGTTTCTAAGATAACTGATGTGGACTACATTGTATTTTTCTCATCTGAATAGTGTACAATCTTCAATGAAGATACTACTCTAAGTACCTGCACTAGGGTCAAAAATTTATAGGTATTGTCTGACTCAGTTGCATTAGCTAGTAGTTCAAATGAAAATGTAAACGATCATGTGATACTGTGGCATAGTCCATTTGGACATGTGAATACAAGATCACTTTCTTACATGCGTTGTAATTATTTAGTTGATGGATTGTATTTCCCTCTTCATTAGATAGGAAATTCTTTTTCCGTGAATCTTGCATCTATGGCAAACACTCTAGAGGCAAATTTCCCAGATCACATTCCATCAAAACAAAACATGTATTAGATCTTGGACATAGCGATCTTTGTGGTCCAATGCCAACTCCATAATTAGGAGATGCAATTTATTTTATTACCTTCATAGATGATTATTCTAGATAGTCTACAGTCATGTTCATTAAGCACAAATCATAAGCCTTTGAATGCTTCAAGAAATTTAAGGCCATGGTTGAGACTCAAACATCTACAAAGGTGAAAGCTCTCCAAACTGATGGTGGCAGTGAATACATCTCCAATGAGATGTTCGACTATCTAGCTGAGCATGACATTCGAAGACAATTTGCAACTTCCTACATGTCTCAGCAAACCGAAATTGCAGAAAGGAAGAATCGAACGCTTCTCAACTCAGCCAGATCCAGGCTACAACAATCGCACTTACCTGCGAAATTCTGGGCAGAAACCACTACCACAGCCTATTAATGGCTTTGGTGTTGGATCTGTCAACCATTTAAAAATATTTGTTGTATATGTTTTGTTTATGCTTAGGAAGAAGTTGGATCATAGAACAAATAAATGCATTTTCATTGGCTATCCTGATGAACATAAAGCTTATAAAGTTTATGATCCATCCACTAATATAGCATTTGTTTCTAGGGATGTCATCTTCAACGACATTTCATCATATTTTATGTAGCATGCAATCTTCCAATCATGATCTTTCTTCTATAGAACTTGCAGCTACAGCTACAAAAGTCGAGCAGCCGACATTATCTATCACAAGACCATACCAAGCTAGCTGGAGCAGACTGGACAACTTCAAGAAGAAGCACCAGGGGAATCTAGTCAACTGATTGTCCGAAGATCCTCACGGATCCGAACAGTTCCTGAGAGGATACCTCAATCTTTTTGGACTTCATCAGAAGGTCCATAGACCCTAGTCGAAGCAATTAACTCTAAGGATGCTGTGAAGTGGCAAGAAGCTATGGAAAATGAGTACAACTCACATTTGATGAACCAGACCTGGACACTGGTCAACTTTTCCACTCACAAGAGAGTTATCGGCAACAAGTGGATCTTCAAGAAGAAGATCAACTATGATGATTCCATTGCAAAATGGAAAGCACGGCTGGTGGCTAAAGGATTCACTCAAGTCCAATGAGTGGATTATCAAGATATTTTCAATCCTGTTGTCATAATTGAACTGATTGTTACACAGTTTGCATTTTTCAACTCTCAAAAAATGCAACAATTTCCCAACAGTGACTTCTTTTCAACTATTTTGAATAAGTGAACCTTTTGTGTGCTTTTTTCGCAATTTTCCAAAATGTGACAAATGTAACATGTGACTATTTCGATGAGATACGACTCACAGCAAGCTACCGCAAGGAACTGCCAAGGCAAAAGCTACGGTCCAATACAACTCACCGCAAGCTACCGCCAAGGCAAATGTTGCGGTCTAATACGATTCACCGTAAGCTATCGCTAGAAACCGCAGGAGTCAACCCTGCGATCATTATACAAAGATCAGGCACTACCAGAAAACTGCATTCTAGTGATTGCAGTCTATATGCGGTTGCGATAAGAGCCGTTTTCTCACGCTCTCGAAGTGGAGTTCAAATCTAAGTAATTAGATGTCGTTGTACTCTAATATTTACAAAGTACATGACCAAGTACATAGTTAAAACTAAACTAGTCTTGTAGTTATGGATTAGTTAACGATTCTTGTAAATACAAGGATGCAACTATAAATACATCTTCAATAAGCATCCATCTATGATGCATTTCACTAGCTAGCATCACTTAGAGTGATTTTGCAAGGAGAGCAATTTCTTTATATAAATATTTCATTAAGTTGGAGAATCTTCGTTGGAGCGATAAAGTTAGGACTTTAAACAATGTATAGATTCATGACAAAGAGTAGCATGACGTTGTTGGAGACGACAAAGCCGGGGGGGGAGAGAGAGAGAGAGAGAGAGAGAGAGAGAGAGAGAGAGAGAGAGAGAGAGAGAGAGAGAGAGAAACATCTCTCATTTGCAACAGGACCGATAAATTAGTGCATACTCAGACAGGTTGTGGAAATATTGTAAATTGGTTTTCAATATGAAGTTCGGTTTCAAAAAAAAAAATTTATGATAGTGCAGTATGATAATGCTATTCCTCAGGCGTCAAAGGCAGTCGTTGTCTTATCAAAAACTAAGGAGCCATAGATGTCCATGTTCTGATCAGAGTGAGTGAACAAGCGTAAGCATGCAAATAGTAAAGTGTAATAAAAAATCACTACACTGATATCTACGTGGAAAGCAAGTTGACTCGGTCAGGCTTGCCAGACTGATTCTGCCAGGCTTGCCAGGCCTAATCAGCAAAATAAAAAGTAAGTCCTAAAAAGCGTGCTTTACCAGAAAGCACTATGTTTCATTGATGCTAATTTAATAAAGAAGAAAAGAGAGCTGTGGGGCCCGACCGACAGAAGGGAGAGTTTCAAAAAAATAAAAAGGATTGAGACGATAATCTATTGGAAGTACACCTCTTACTATAATGGAGGACCACCTTGATGAATTACGAGCATTGACGGACGAAGAAGAGTTGGCTCGAGAATACAGCTCCCGCATGCATCGAGATGGCACCAGGTCCAAGTCAAGAAAGAAAGAGCGTATGCACTCCACAGTGGCGCCTCTCCAAGAAGAGATGGGTGGCCCTTCTGAACCTACACCAAGAGACGAACCCTTGCCAGAGGCGCAACAAGACCTCTTTGAAGTGAAGATATGGCAATACTTATCAAGCGCAATGATGGCTATGCTTAGCGAGGTGAAGAAGGACAGAGAAACAAAAAGGAAAGAATGGAAAACATCGTTGTGAACCATGAACCTTACTCAATTTAACCTTGCTAGAGAAATGAGAGACGGGCTAACACAACTCGAAGCCAGGTTTGAAGAGTTGGAGGCAACTAGAGGGAATGCAGTGGCGCCTCCTCCACAGATACCAGGAGAACCACAAGCGCGAAACACGGAAGGCCCAAAGAAGATTGCCAAAGTAAAAGCACCACCTACTTTCAAAGGAGAGCGTGACATTCGAATTGTGGAAGATTGGTTGTTTCACATGGACCATTACTTCCGTCTGATGAACACTCCTGAGGAAGAAAGAACAGACTTGGCATTAGCATATTTTGAGGGCTACACTACAAATTGGTACCGGATGGCAGGAATGCATTTCCAGACATGGGACGCATTCAAAACCGCGTTACGAGAGGAGTTCATACCGAAGAATTCACACATGAGATTGAGGACAGAATTATCGGGGCTCAAACAGAAAGGGTCATTGCGAGAGTACCTCAATAAATTCAGACAGAGTGTACGGGTTATTGAAGATATGTCCGAGGCAGACAAAACTCATTACCTCTTGTCTGGAATGCAGTCTTGGACCCGGTGTGCAATAGACAGCTACATGCCCCATGATTTCAATTCAACTATTCGGACAGCTGAAATGGTTTGTGATTATGAGAGCACATTGGCACCAGCTGCTCCCGCAATCTCAACAAGAGTATTTAGTGGATCCAGACCGAGTCCAAGCTTCTTTTCAAGGGGGGACTCAGCTTCAAATGGCAACCAAGCCTCGAGTAGCGTGAACAAATTTCCAACAAAAATAGGGTTTGGCAACCAAGGCAACAATGGAGGGAACATGTTCCAGAGAAGAAACAATGTTGGACTTTCAGCTAGTCACAGCAACAGCTCACCAACAGTGGACAGTTCCATGCACTGCTTCAACTGTCATCAGCAAGGTCACTCTTGGAGGTCATGCCCCAAACCATTAAACAAGCAAATCATGGCTGCCATTGAAGGATTTGATAGGATGGAGAGAGAGGCATTTGATCAAGAAGATGGTGAACAGGATGGCGAAGAGGACCCAGAAACGGATTTGACGGAGTCTGACCTGAATGCCTTACAACAGATAGGGGCACTTGCGGCGTATCGTGAACATCTCATGGCGACTCCTACGAGAGGATCAAAGTAATTGTACCTGAAAGGCTGTATTCAAGGCATGATCATTTACTTCATGGTAGACCTGGGGGCGTCACATAACTACTTGTCAGAAAAACTGACAGGGCAATTGGACATCCAATGTGAAGAGAATGTGACTCCTATTTGTGTGGAGACCGCGAAAGGTACAATGACCACTTGTAGATTGGCAACCAACTTACCAATTTCCCTGGGAACCTGGAAGAATCGACTAACGTTCACAACCTTGAAGATGGATCCGAAGCAGCCAACTGGCCAACAATGATCAAACTTAACCAACTTGAAGTTTCGAAAACCAACATTGAGATCCAACCTGGCGCCATGCCAGATCGGGGGTCCCGATGTGAGTGACTTCCCTCCAAGCAAGCTGCCCGACATACATCAAACTTAACCAACTCGAAGCTTCGTTACAAACGAGTAACATCCATTCCAAGCAAGCGGTCTGACTTACATCAGACTTAACCAACTGAAAGCTTCGTCACGAGCGCTGGAAGCCAACTTGGCGCCACGCCAGACTGGACAGCCATAAATAGGTAACGTCCACCCAAGCAAGCCATCCAACTCAGCCGACAGGTTAGAGCCCGTTCCCCAAGAGCTTAACCCATTCACGTTCATGCAAGGAACACTCAGAACCACAAGCCGCGACAGATATGGAAACAACCATTTCCTGGACCAAATGGTCCCGACAGCATACCGCTGGCGCCACGGACCGAATGGTCCCGACGGCATACCGCTGGCGTCCTGGGATACGACCCTCAGTTGTGTGCCAACTTTAAAAATTTGGAAGCGGCCTTACAACTGACGCTTTTACCGAACACTGAAACCCAGAAGGTAATCAGAGTCAGTTTGAGAAAAATCCCACTTTATTGATAAATCTGAGAAGGTTACATTTCAATTGTGTGACCGACCCTAGTCTCCAGGGCGCTAGCATGCCAAGGCGAGAGCCATGACAACATTCCAGCAAGGGAGGCTGAGACTTGGTTGGAGCTCGCCCTGAGTCGCAACCCGCACTCCCCTATAGTATTGGTGTGATTCGGCACCCCCCCCCCCTCATACCAAGCACTCTACCCAAGCTGGTAAAGCACATTTTTCTCTCTCTAGGATTTTCTCTTTCTAGAAAGTCATTTTCTCTCTCTAGATTTTATTGATCCCCAGGCTTCCTTTAATCATGCCTAGATCGTGTGAGGTGATTGCACATCGATCTGAGCTCTCTGGACTCCGCTAGAACCGATCAAAGATTTTCAGCCATAGGAACTTGGCGCCAGCTGGATTCTCGTCACAGTGGCGCCGGGAGCAGTAGGGGCGTTGCTGGAGCCGGAGACATAGTTGGCGCCAATGGCGCCGAAAGTAAAGCTTCTAAAGGTAGCTTTACAACATCCACCCCACCTTTATAAAATCTGATGTCCTCATCAGATGTCAGATTAAAGTAAAGGTGTCTCCCAATTAAAATAACTATACATTTAAGCTACTTGGCACAGTACTCAATTTACTGGCCCCTTTTTATTAACATTGAAGCTGGCTACCACAAGTCGGAGGCTCAGCTCTTTGTACTGAAAGATAACATAACTTGAAAATATATCTTTGTTTGGGAAAAGCGTAGATTTGATATCACTTTCGTAAAACCCAAAAACCTTATTAACTGGTGACAGAGGCCTTTCTTTGAAATGTTCGCCCCTGTCGCTTCTAACTTTCGACTTTGGAACTGTTTGCGTTTGGTGGGCGTTGTCGCAAAATGAAACTAACCCCAATAAACAGGCTAGCCATCCATCCTTTGCAAACATTGAGTCGTTTCGTTGTCGTTCACGTGTGAGTACTTGAACTGCAAATCCGCCCCACAGATTCTGTAGTCCTCTTTGTTTGATGGTATCAGCCTTCAAAAGAAAAGGTTCCTTCTTGAGCCATCAGCTCCTTGTATCACAAGCAATCATGCAAACCAGGCAAAGCACGAGTACTAAGACTCACCACGAATACATACAAGTAAGACACTCATGCAGGTTTACTAACAAGTAACAAAGACAAGGTCCCCCTTTGAGATGGTCCTGCCAACGGACCTTTGCCTGGCCGCGCCCATACAAATCGATCACGGAATCAGCCCACATAAGACACCCCTCCAACTATCCGTGCTTTCACCATTAAGCAGCACATTGCCTCAGTCACGCCCCACCACTTTTTGGTCGATAGCCCTTATAGCTAAACGATCGGCAGCTATCCTTCTACACCCGAATTCGAGCAGCATCTCTGTATCAATGGTTAATCCGTACAGTTTGAATATGTCGCCCCGCACCCCACAAGGTAAGGACCATGCTTTCACCTCCCTAGGCAGCACTTTGCCTCATCTGTCCTACGTGCAGACAACGCCAGGCCCGAACCGCTAGAACTGACCGTGCTTACACCTCAAGGGCAGCACCTTGACTCATCAAGTCCCCCGTTCTGCCGACCACCCTGACCGTGGACGCACCCGTGCTTACACTGTGAGCAGCACCTTGCACAACAGTCGTCTTGATGAACCCCAAACCGTGGCCATTTCCGCGAGATCCGCATAGCTGACCGGCCAGTTGGCTCTGATACCACATGTAGCACAGGCATCCCAAAGGGAGCCGGGAACCACGACTTAGCTTCTGTAGCGCAGGCATCCCAAAGGGAGCCGGGAACCACGACTTAGCTTCCCAGCCTTCAACTCTTGCCATCCAAACCCACTTGACATACAAGCAGCCAACTCGCCAACAACGATCAGACTTAACCAACTTAAAGTTCCGAAAACCAACATTGAGATCCAACCTGGCGCCATGCCAGATCGGGGGTCCCGACGTGGGTGACTTCCCTCCAAGCAAGCCGCCCGACAT
Organism: Diphasiastrum complanatum; assembly: GCA_029204225.1. Taxonomy (NCBI): domain Eukaryota; kingdom Viridiplantae; phylum Streptophyta; class Lycopodiopsida; order Lycopodiales; family Lycopodiaceae; genus Diphasiastrum; species Diphasiastrum complanatum. The sequence continues at coordinate 38,886 of MU831803.1, forward strand.
ACATCAAACTTAACCAACTCGAAGCTTCGTTACCAACGAGTAACATCCATTCCAAGCAAGCGGTCTGACTTACATCAGACTTAACCAACTGAAAGCTTTGTCACGAGCGCTGGAAGCCAACCTGGCGCCACGCCAGACTGGACAGCCATAAACAGGTAACATCCACCAAAGCAAGCCATCCAACTCAGCCGACAGGTTAGAGCCCGTTCCCCAAGAGCTTAACCCATTCACGTTCATGCAAGGAACACTCAGAACCACAAGCCGCGACAGATATGGAAACAACCAGTTCTTGGACCAAATGATCCCGACAGCATACCGCTGGCGCCACGGACCAAATGGTCCCGACGGCATACCGCTGGCGTCCCGGGATACGACCCTCAGCTATGTGCCAAGTTAAAAATTTTGAAAGCGGCCTTACAACTGGCGCTTTTACCGAACACTGAAACCCAGAAGGTAATCAGAGTCAGTTTGAGGAAAATCCCACTTTATTGATAAATCTGAGAAGGTTACATTTCAAGTGTGTGACTGACCCTAGTCTCCGGGGCGCTAGCATGCCAAGGCGAGAGCCATGACAACATTCCAGCAAGGGAGGCTGAGACTTGGTTGGAGCTCGCCCTGAGTCGCAACCCGCACTCCCCTATAGTATTGGTGTGATTCGGCACCCCCCCTCATACCAAGCACTCTACCCAAGCTGGTAAAGCACGTTTTTCTCTCTCTAGGATTTTCTCTTTCTAGAAAGTCATTTTCTCTCTCTAGATTTTATTGATCCTCAGGCTTCCTTTAATCATGCCTAGATCGTGTGAGGTGATTGCACATCGATCTGAGCTCTCTGGACTTCGCTAGAACCGATCAAAGATTTTCAGCCATAGGAACTTGGCGCCGGCTGGATTCTGGTCACAGTGGCGCCGGGAGCGGCGCCGGCGCCGTTGGCGCCGGGAGCAGCAGTGGCGCTGCTGGCGCCGGGGACATAGCTGGCGCCGCAAGTAAAGCTTGTAAAGGTAGCTTTACAACATCCACCCCACCTTTATAAAATCTGATGTCCTCATCAGATGTCAGATTAAAGTAAAGGTGTCTCCCAATTAAAATGACTATACATTTAAGCTACTAGGCACAGTACTCAATTTACTGGCCACTTTTTATTAACATTGAAGCTGGCACACCACAAGTCGGAGGCTCAGCTCTTTGTACTGAAAAATTACATAACTTGAAAATATATCTTTGTCTGGGAAAAGCGTAGATTTGATATCGCTTTCGTAAAACCCGAGAACGTTATTAACTGGTGACAGAGGCCTTTCTTTGAAAATGTTCGCCCCTGTCGCTTCTGACTTTCGACTTTGGAACTCCTTTGAGCTCCTGATTTGTCCTTGATGCACTTTGTGTTGAGCTCCCTGAGCTCCAGGTTTGTTCAGTTTCGCACAGGTATCGAGGCTCCCTGAGCCGAAGGATTTATCGTTTGATTGCCCACTTTATGGTCCACTCCGTGCCTTGTTGCTTCTGCACCTTGATTTCTCTCCTTGTCCAAGCCTGATCTTGATACTTTTCCATCTTGGCTCTTTAAGGTAGGCAAAGATTGAGTACTCCGCAATGCACCTCTCACTTAGCTTGAAGTAGCTCTTTGAATCAGCCCAAATGTAACCATTGACCTCGTGGAAAGCCAAAGGGTCGCACCAGTTTGATCCGCATCCGAACTATCTCTTCGCGTTTGTTTGAAGCACCATGTCTGTCGCGCAAAACTTGACTTTCACAATTCCATCACTGGTTAGTTGTCTCACAGTCAAAACAAGAAGTGTACATCGAGCTTGGCTTCAAGTAACTCTCTTTGAATCAGAAACATGCACCCAGAGTTTGCACTAATCCGATCTCAACGCGAACTGTCCCTTAGCGTCCGTTCGAAATACCAAGTCTCTCATGCAAGACTCAACTTTCACAGTTCCTTCATTGATCAGCTGCCTTACACGTAACACAAGCCAGCGTACTCATATGTTTCCTCATCATTGCTGGTCCAGAGAAAGCCTATAACAAACTTTCCTTTCCACAACAAAAACTTGTCAACTTATTAGGTCCAAAGTTCGCCATTCTCCTCGTGTGAGTATGGCTAGGTCACCTTGAATTTGCCCCCATTTTGATCAACTTTAATTCAAAATTTGCCCCAAGAGAGAGGTGTGTGTGATAGTTCCCCTCCACTTAATAAATCAGCTGATCGGACTTTAGAGTAGAGTTCTTCGGACAAAAAGCCTTTCCAACACTTTGCTTCCCATCGGCTAGGATTATGGCTCGATCCAACTTGTTGCCAATCTCTGAAGAGGATCCTAGTCTTTTCCCCTTTGAGGAAAAACCCAACTGATACTGGATATCACCCATGCTCAGTGAGTTTCAGTTCCGAAAGTGGCCGTCCCAAAATGAAGGCCAACTGTTATAGAAGATCTCCCCTGAAATTGCCCTTTCCAACTTTTGACTTCCTGCTTGCGTCTGGTGGGCGTTGTCGCAAATGAAACTAACCCAAGAAACAGGCTAGTCATCCATCCTTTGCAAACATTGAGTCATTTCGTTGTCGTTCACGTGCGAGTACTTGAACTGCAAATCCGCCGCACAGATTCTGGATATCGCCCATGCTCAGTGAGTTTCAGTTCCGAAGGTGGCCGTCCCAAAATGAAGACCAACTGCTCCATAGAAGATCTCCCCTGAAATGGCCCTTTCCAACTTTTGACTTCCTGCTTGCGTCTGGTGGGCGTTGTCGCAAATGAAACTAAACCAAGAAACAGCCTAGCCATCCATCCTTTGCAAACATTGAGTCGTTTCGTTGTCGTTCACGTGTGAGTACCTGAACTTCAAATCCGCCCCACAGATTCTGTAGTCCTCTTTGTTTAATGGTATCAGCCTTCAAAAGAAAAGGTTCCTTCTCGAGCCATCAGCTCCTTGTATCACAAGCAATCATGCAAACCAGGCAAAGCACGAGTACTAAGACTCACCACGAATACGTACAAGTAAGACACTCAGGCAGGTTTACTAACAAGTAACAAAGGCAAGGTCCCCCTTTGAGATGGTCCTGCCAACGGACCTTTGCCTGGCCGCGCCCATACAAATCGATCACAGAATCAGCCCACATAGGACACCCCTCCAACTATCTGTGCTTTCACCATTAAGCAGCACATTGCCTCAGTCACGCCCCACCACTTTTTGGTCGATAGCCCTTATAGCTAAACGATCGGCAGCTATCCCGCACCGGCAGCTAACCACCCGTGCTTTACACCCGAATTCGAGCAGCATCTCTGTATCAATGGTTAACCCGTACAGTTCGAATATGTCGCCCCGCACCCCACAAGGTACAGACCGTGCTTTCACCTCCCTAGGCAGCACTTTGCCTCATCCGTCCTACGTGCAGACAGCGCCAGGCCCGAACCGCGAGAACTGACCGTGCTTACACCTCAAGGGCAGCACTTTGACTCATCAAGTCCCCCGTTCTGCCGACCACCCCGACCGTGGACGCACCCGTGCTTACACTGTGGGCAGCACCTTGCACAACAGTTGTCTTGATGAACCCCAAACCGTGGCCATTTCCGTGAGATCCGCATAGCTGACCGGCCAGTCGGCTCTGATACCACATGTAGCGCAGGCATCCCAAAGGGAGCCGGGAACCACGACTTAGCTTCCCAGCCTTCAACTCTTGCCATCCAAACCCACTTGACATACAAGCAGCCAACTCGCCAACAACGATCAGACTTAACCAACTTAAAGTTCCGAAAACCAACATTGAGATCCAACCTGGCGCCATGCCAGATCGGGGGTCCCGACGTGGGTGACTTCCCTCCAAGCAAGCCGCCCGACATACATCAAACTTAACCAACTCGAAGCTTCGTTACCAACGAGTAACATCCATTCCAAGCAAGCGATCTGACTTACATCAGACTTAACCAACTGAAAGCTTCGTCACGAGCGCTGGAAGCCAACCTGGCGCCACGCCAGACTGGACAGCCATAAACAGGTAACATCCACCAAAGCAAGCCATCCAACTCAGCCGACAGGTTAGAGCCCGTTCCCCAAGAGCTTAACCCATTCACGTTCATGCAAGGAACACTCAGAACCACAAGCCGCGACAGATATGGAAATTTTTTTTTTTTTGCAAGCCTCCATAGACGTTGCAGGGAAAACCCATGCACCAGAGTTATTACCGTCGGGCCGCAATTTGCTTCCCTTCGGATTTTCCTCCCGCGTTCGACCGCGGCCGCCCCCAACAGGCGAGGTGGTAGGCACCAACACCGCGTAGGTGCAGGCCGTGTGGGGGTCTCACCCACTAAACCCAAGCTGGAGGCTGGACCGCCGCACTAGGGTGTGCAACAAATGGCATAGTGCGACAAGGCAAGTGCCCAACACTCACGGTGCATTGGCATGCTATGGGAAAAGGTAGTCCCCCCAAAGAGCCTGATTACTCAGAGCCCAGCGGCTGCCCAGGGGCGACAGTCGCGACCTCCCCAGGTTACCCCGGTTCAGTCCGTGATGCAGAACAGAGGGGCCTCTGACTGCCAAAAAGTGCGACCATAGTCGCACGCGCCAATCCCGCCTCCGAGCCAACCCACCGGGACCGTCCCTCATACGGTACAAATCGACCACTTACAATGATCCCCCAGACCCTGTGTGTTGCGCCGGCGCCTCAAAGGGCGCTGGGACTTGAGCGGTTTCCCCAACACGCGCTTAAGTCTAACATTCATCCATCATGCACTTACGTAAAAGCCAACTCAGAATCGTAACAAGCTTAACCATTCAGACTTAAGAAAACTGGAATCCCAACCAACCCGAAAGCCAACTCAGAATCCGTCCCCAAAAGGTAACCAAAGGCAAAGACAAGCCACACATGAAACCCAAGGCATAGTGGTCGCCAAACTGACCAATTGGCATAGCGGCAAGCCCCATGTCGATGACAGGGACCCTTAGGCGCCAGCGACGCAAAAAGGTTGTAGTAAGGGTCCTTCCACTTGGACCAGTCCCGGAGGCGAAACCGAAATGGTAATCATCCCCAAGGATCAACTTTATTAGATTTGGAAGAGGTTACATTCATACATAGACTGACCGGTCTCGGGGCCACCAACACGTGCTGGGCATTGTGCCTGGCTCGTGCTGGTAGAGGGAGCTGAGACCTGGCGACTGGATTCCTGGCGCTGGTTGAGCTGCCCAAGTTTCTGTCTGCCGGACTCCCCCTATAGTTCTGCTGTGATTCGGCGCACCCCCTCTGGTTTGAAACATAGTGCTTTCTGGTAAAGCACGCTTTTTAGGACTTAGTTTTTATTTTGCTGATTAAGCCTGGCAAGCCTGGCAGAATCAGTCTGGCTCCCGGACATGGGTCCCGGGAGCCGTCCCGGCGGCCGAATCAACCTGCTTTCCTGACTAGGCCATGACTCGAGCTCCAGAGCTAGCTCATGACTTTGTGACTACTTGACTGGCTCACCACAGGTCGGAGGCTCAGTCCTTGACATTCTAACTTGCTCTGGGACCTTAGGGAGTGTCACCCCTTTGAGTCTTACAGGGCACGCTGGGTGCACCCAAGTCAGCTTTACAACATCCTCCCCTCGTTTGAGAAAGCTGATGTCCTCATCAGGGCCAAACTAGAACCTAAGACTCATGGCACGGGCTTAATTCACCGGCCAGACTTTAGTCACATATACAAGGGCACGGGCTTGATTCACCGGCCAAAGAAAACCAACTGTAAAGCAGAGTAATGATATTGTGTTTTACACCCAGCACAGGAAAAGTGTGGATCTAGTTCACTTACGTAAAACCTGTGTGAAGCTGCTGCACTTAGACATCAAACTGAAGCTCACTCCTCAATGAGAAATGCGGCTTACTTTATTAGCATGAAAGAAAAAGGTACTCACGGCTCCCTTAAGCCTCAGATATGTCGTTGTGGTCGCACATCTGGATGAGTCCCCTAGGACTCTAGATATTTCGTTTGGTCGTCCAGGTTGAGCTCCTTGAGCTCTGCATCGGCACTTAGATTCACCTTTGACGTAGAAACTGCAGGCAATGTTGGCTCCATTTGACCTCGCGTCAACTGGTTTGTCACTGTTGGATGTCTTTCATTAAAAAGATGAGTTTTCGCTTGGTCACACAAGGTGAGCTCCTTGAGCTCTGCATCGGCACTTGAATTCACCTTTGATGTAGAGACTATAGGCAATTTTGGCTCCATTTGTTCCCGTGCCAGCTGGTCTGTCACTGTTGGTTGTCCTTCGTTAAATAGGTGAATGAGATTGGGAGGAATGGTTGGCTCAGGTTCATTTGTGTCGTTCTTTTCTAGTTGGTCCCCTGGCACAGCTCTGACGACACAAGGTCTCCTGCCATTATATAATAACACAAGGTTAACCCCTTTTGCCAAGAAGGCCACCACATGTTCGTTAAACCAACTTAATCCCAAAATAGCGTCGAAGGCATCCATCTTCAAGATTGTGAACGTTAGTCGATTCTTCCAGGCTCCCAGAGAGATTGGTAAGTTGGTTGCCAATCTACAAGTGGTCATTGTACCTTTCGCGGTCTCCACACAAATAGGAGTCACATTTTCTTCACATTGGATGTCCAATTCTCCTGTCAGTTTTTCTGACAAGTAGTTATGAGACGCCCCCAGGTCTACCATGAAGTAAATGATCCTGCCTTGAATACAGCCTTTCAGGTACAATAACTTGGATCCTCTCGCAGGAGTCGCCATAAGATGTTCACGATAAGCCGCAAGTGCCCCTATCTGTTGCAAGGCATTCAGGTCAGACTCCGTCAAATCCGTTTCTGGGTCCTCTTCATCATCTTGTTCACCATCTTCTTGATCAAATGCCTCTCTCTCCATCCTATCAAATCCTTCAATGGCAGCCATGATTTGCTTATTCAATGGTTTGGGGCATGATCTCCAAGAGTGACCTTGCTGATGACAGTTGAAGCAACGCATGGAACTGCCCACTGTTGGTGAGCTGTTGCTGTGACTAGTCGAAGATCCAACATTGTTTCTTCTCTGGAACATGTTCCCTCCATTGTTGCCTTGGTTGCCAAACCCTGTTTTTGTTGGGAATTTATTCACGCTACTCGAGGCTTGGTTGCCATTTGGAGCTGAGTCCCCTCTTGAAAAGAAGCTCGGACTCGGTCTGGATCCACTAAATACTCTTGTTGAGGTTGCGGGAGCAGCTGGTGCCAATGTGCTCTCATAATCACAAACCATTTCAGCCGCTCGAATAGTTGAATTGAAATCATGGGGCATGTAGCTGTCTATCGCACGTCGGGTCCAGGATTGCATTCCAGACAATAGGTAATGAGTTTTGTCCGCCTCGGACATATCTTCAATAACCCATACACTCTGTCTGAATCTATTGAGGTACTCTCGCAATGACCCTTTCTGTTTGAGCCCCGATAATTCTGTCCTCAATCTCATGTGTGAATCCTTCGGTATGAACTCCTCTCGTAACGCGGCTTTGAATGCGTCCCATGTTTGAAAATGCATTCCTGCCATCCGGTACCAATTTGTAGTGTAGCCCTCAAAATATGCTAATGCCAAGTCAGTTCTTTCTTCCTCAGGAGTGTTCATTAGACGGAAGTAATGGTCCATGTGAAACAACCAATCTTCCACAACTCGAATATCACGCTCTCCTTTGAAAGTAGGTGGTGCTTTCACTTTGGCAGTCTTTCTTGGGCCCTCCGTGGTTCGCGCTCGTGGTTCTCTTGGTATCTGTGGAGGAGGCGCCACTGCATTCTCCCTAGTTGCTTCCAACTCTTCAAACCTGGCTTCGAGCTGTGTTAGCCCGTCTCTCATTTCTCTAGCAAGGTTAATTTGGGTAAGATTCATGGCTCGCAAGGATGTTTGCCATTCTTTCCTTTCGGTTTCTCTATCCTTCTTCACCTCGCTAAGCATAGCCGTCATTGCGCTTGATAAGTATTGCCGCATCTTCACTTCAAAGAGGTCCTGTTGTGCCTCTGGCAAGGGTTCATCTCTTGGTGTAGGTTCAGAAGGGCCACCCATCTCTTCATGGAGGGGCGCCACTGTGGAGTGCATACGCTCTTTCTTTCTCGACTTGGACCTGGTGCCATCTCGATGCATGCGAGAGCTGTATTCTCGAGTCAGCTCTTCTCCGTCCGTCAGTGCTCGTAACTCTTCAAGATGGTCCTCCATTATAGTCAGAGGTGTACTTCCAACAGATTATCGCCTCAATCCTTTTTATATTTGAAGCTCTCCCTTCTGTCAGCCGGGCCCCACAGCTCTCTTTTCTTCTTTATTAAATCAGCTTCAATGAAAATATCCCTTCCTCAAACTTAGCACGCCCACATCACCTGAGAGCCAAGTAGGAACCAGGTCATTTGTGTCCAAGCAAGCACACGACAAACGGAACATACCAACCAAAGCAAACATAGAGGATCCCTCTCAAGCCACAAACCCCCCCTGAGACCGGACGTAGGACCTTTGCCTAGCCGCGCCCACACAAATCTATCACAGAATTAGCCCACGGGGAAACATCCATCCAACCATCCGTGCTTTCACCATTAAGCAGCACATTGCCTCAGTCACGCCCCACCACTTTTTGGTCGATAGCCCTTATAGCTAAACGATCGGCAGCTATCCCGCACCGGCAGCTAACCACCCGTGCTTTACACCCGAATTCGGGCAGCATCTCTGTATCAATGGTTAACCCGTACAGTTCGAATATGTCGCCCCGCACCCCACAAGGTACAGACCGTGCTTTCACCTACCTAGGCAGCACTTTGCCTCATCCGTCCTACGTGCAGACAGCGCCAGGCCCGAACCGCGAGAACTGACCGTGCTTACACCTCGAGGGCAGCACTTTGACTCATCAAGTCCCCCGTTCTGCCGACCACCCCGACCGTGGACGCACCCGTGCTTACACTGTGGGTAGCACCTTGCGCAACGGTTGTCCTGACAAATCCCAAAAACGTGGCCATCCCTGTGAGACTTGCGTAGCTGACCGGCTAGTCGGCTCTGATACCACATGTTGCGCCGGCGCCTCAAAGGGCGCTGGGACTTGAGCGGTTTCCCCAACACGCGCTTAAGTCTAACATTCATCCATCATGCACTTACGTAAAAGCCAACTCAGAATCGTAACAAGCTTAACCATTCAGACTTAAGAAAACTGGAATCCCAACCAACCCGAAAGCCAACTCAGAATCCGTCCCCAAAAGGTAACCAAAGGCAAAGACAAGCCACACATGAAACCCAAGGCATAGTGGTCGCCAAACTGACCAATTGGCATAGCGGCAAGCCCCATGTCGATGACAGGGACCCTTAGGCGCCAGCGACGCAAAAAGGTTGTAGTAAGGGTCCTTCCACTTGGACCAGTCCCGGAGGCGAAACCGAAATGGTAATCATCCCCAAGGATCAACTTTATTAGATTTGGAAGAGGTTACATTCATACATAGACTGACCGGTCTCGGGGCCACCAACACGTGCTGGGCATTGTGCCTGGCTCGTGCTGGTAGAGGGAGCTGAGACCTGGCGACTGGATTCCTGGCGCTGGTTGAGCTGCCCAAGTTTCTGTCTGCCGGACTCCCCCTATAGTTCTGCTGTGATTCGGCGCACCCCCTCTGGTTTGAAACATAGTGCTTTCTGGTAAAGCACGCTTTTTAGGACTTAGTTTTTATTTTGCTGATTAAGCCTGGCAAGCCTGGCAGAATCAGTCTGGCTCCCGGACATGGGTCCCGGGAGCCGTCCCGGCGGCCGAATCAACCTGCTTTCCTGACTAGGCCATGACTCGAGCTCCAGAGCTAGCTCATGACTTTGTGACTACTTGACTGGCTCACCACAGGTCGGAGGCTCAGTCCTTGACATTCTAACTTGCTCTGGGACCTTAGGGAGTGTCACCCCTTTGAGTCTTACAGGGCACGCTGGGTGCACCCAAGTCAGCTTTACAACACTGTGCCACTACCAGCAGCCGGAGGATGGGTAGTTCTCACTCGACTATTGGCAAATTTCTTCATTAGTAGAGGAATGACTTCAGCCAGAAATTCGGCCATCCGTTCGTATCCCCACTTCGGAGTATTTTTGCCCGGGACTCCTCCCCACATGGGTAACCTTATTCCGCCTATGTGGCCACCCGCCAGCACAGGCCACTTTTTCTCAACAGCGAGGGTACCCAAATTGCGATCGTTAAGCCAATCGATGGCTGGTTGCAGGAGCCGTTTCCTGTGCTCGGAAAGGGCTGGGCATGACAAGAGCAAATGCCCTATACAGTCCACCTTCCCATCTTCCGACAGATATGGAAACAACCAGTTCTTGGACCAAATGATCCCGACAGCATACCGCTGGCGCCACGGACCGAATGGTCCCGACGGCATACCGCTGGCGTCCCGGGATACGACCCTCAGCTATGTGCCAAGTTAAAAATTTTGAAAGCGGCCTTACAACTGGCGCTTTTACCGAACACTGAAACCCAGAAGGTAATCAGAGTCAGTTTGAGGAAAATCCCACTTTATTGATAAATCTGAGAAGGTTACATTTCAAGTGTGTGACTGACCCTAGTCTCCGGGGCGCTAGCATGCCAAGGCGAGAGCCATGACAACATTCCAGCAAGGGAGGCTGAGACTTGGTTGGAGCTCGCCCTGAGTCGCAACCCGCACTCCCCTATAGTATTGGTGTGATTCGGCACCCCCCCTCATACCAAGCACTCTACCCAAGCTGGTAAAGCACGTTTTTCTCTCTCTAGGATTTTCTCTTTCTAGAAAGTCATTTTCTCTCTCTAGATTTTATTGATCCTCAGGCTTCCTTTAATCATGCCTAGATCGTGTGAGGTGATTGCACATCGATCTGAGCTCTCTGGACTTCGCTAGAACCGATCAAAGATTTTCAGCCATAGGAACTTGGCGCCGGCTGGATTCTGGTCACAGTGGCGCCGGGAGCGGCGCCGGCGCCGTTGGCGCCGGAAGCAGCAGTGGTGCTGCTGGCGCCGGAGACATAGCTGGCGCCGATGGCGCCGCAAGTAAAGCTTGTAAAGGTAGCTTTACAACAGCTTCCCAGCCTTCAACTCTTGCCATCCAAACCCACTTGACATACAAGCAGCCAACTCGCCAACAACGATCAGACTTAACCAACTTGAAGTTCCGAAAACCAACATTGAGATCCAACCTGGCGCCATGCCAGATCGGGGGTCCCGATGTGAGTGACTTCCCTCCAAGCAAGCCGCCCGACATACATCAAACTTAACCAACTCGAAGCTTCGTTACAAACGAGTAACATCCATTCCAAGCAAGCGGTCTGACTTACATCAGACTTAACCAACTGAAAGCTTCGTCACGAGCGCTGGAAGCCAACTTGGCGCCACGCCAGACTGGACAGCCATAAATAGGTAACGTCCACCCAAGCAAGCCATCCAACTCAGCCGACAGGTTAGAGCCCGTTCCCCAAGAGCTTAACCCATTCACGTTCATGCAAGGAACACTCAGAACCACAAGCCGCGACAGATATGGAAACAACCATTTCCTGGACCAAATGGTCCCGACAGCATACCGCTGGCGCCACGGACCGAATGGTCCCGACGGCATACGTTTGCGTCCCGGGATACGACCCTCAGCTATGTGCCAAGTTAAAAATTTGAAAGCAGCCTTACAACTGGCGCTTTTACCGAACATTGAAACCAAGAAGGTAATCAGAGTCAGTTTGAGAAAAATCCCACTTTATTGATAAATCTGAGAAGGTTACATTTCAAGTGTGTGACCGACCCTAGTCTCCGGGGCGCTAGCATGCCAAGGCGAGAGCCATGACAACATTCCAGCAAGGGAGGCTGAGACTTGGTTGGAGCTCGCCCTGAGTCGCATCCCACACTCCCCTATAGTATTGGTGTGATTCGGCACCCCCCCTCATACCAAGCACTCTACCCAAGCTGGTAAAGCACATTTTTCTCTCTCTAGGATTTTCTCTTTCTAGAAAGTCATTTTCTCTCTCTAGATTTTATTGATCCCAGGCTTCCTTTAATCATGCCTAGATCGTGTGAGGTGATTGCACATTGATCTGAGCTCTCTGGACTCCGCTAGAACCGATCAAAGATTTTCAGCCATAGGAACTTGGCGCCGGCTGGATTCTGGTCAAAGTGGCACCTGGAGCAGCGCCGGCGCCGTTGGCACCGGGATCAGCAGGGGCGCTACTGGCGCCGGGGACATAGATGGCACCGATGGTGCCGGAAGTAAAGCTTCTAAAGGTAGCTTCACAACAGGACCAACTAGAAAAGAACGACACAAATGAACCTGAGCCAACCATCCCTCCCAATCTCATTCATCTCTTTAACGAAGGACAGCCAACAGTGACAGACCAGTTGACACGGGACCAAATGGAGCCAACATTGCCTGTAGTTTCTACATCAGAGGTGAATCTAAGTGCCGATGCAGAGCTCAAGGAGCTCAACCTGGACGACCAAGCGAAAGCTCACTTCTTTAACGAAGGACATCCAACAGTGACAAACCAGCTGACGTGAGGTCAAATGGAGCCAACATTGTCTGCAGCTTCTACATCATAGGTGAATCTAAGTGCCGATGCAGAGCTCAAGGAGCTCAGCCTGGGCGACCAAACGAAATATCTAGAGTCCTAGGGGACTCATCCAGACGAGCGATGAAAACGACATATCTGAGGCTTAAGGGAGCCGTAAGTACCTTTTTTTTCTTTCATGTTAATAAAGTAAGCCGCATTTCTCATCAAGGAGTGAGCTTCAGTCTAATGTCTAAGTGCAGCAGCTTTATACAGGCTTTACGTAAGTGAACTAGATCCACACTTTTCCTGTGCTGGGTGCAAACACAATATCATTACTTCTCTTTACAGTTGGTCTCCTTTGGCCGGTGAATCAAGCCCGTGCCCTTGTATATGTGAATAAAGTCTGGCCGGTGAATTAAGCCCGTGCCATGAGTCTTAGGTTCTAGTTTGGCCCTGATGAGGACATCAGCTTTCTCAAACGAGGGAAGGATGTTGTAAAGTTGACTCGGGTGCACCCAGCGTACCCTGTAAGACTCAAAGGGGTGACACTCTCTAAGGTCCCAGAGCAAGTTAGAACGTCAAGGACTGAGCCTCTGACCTGTGGTGAGCCAGTCAAGTAGTCACAAGTCATGAGCTAGCTCTGGAGCTCGAGTCATGGCCTAGTTAGGAAAGCAAGTTGATTCGGCCAGGCTTGCCAGACTGATTCTGCAAGGCTTGCCAGGCCTAATCAGCAAAATAAAAACTAAGTCCTAAATAGCGTGCTTTACCAGAAAGCACTATGTTTCAAACCAGAGGGGGTGCGCCGAATCACAGCAGAACTATAGGGGGAGTCCGGCAGACAGAAACTTGGGCAGCTCAACCAGCGCCAGGAATCCAGTCGCCAGGTCTCAGCTCCCTCTACCAGCACGAGCCAGGCACAATGCCCAGCACGTGTTGGTGGCCCCGAGACTGGTCAGTCTATGTATGAATGTAACCTCTTCCAAATCTAATAAAGTTGATCCTTGGGGATGATTACCATTTCGGTTTCGCCTCCGGGACTGGTCCAAGTGGAAGGACCCTTACTACGACCTTTTTGCATCGCTGGCGCCTAAGGGTCCCTGTCATCGACATGGGGCTTGCCGCTATGCCAATTGGTCAGTTTGGCGACCACTATGCCTTGGGTTTCATGTGTGGCTTGTCTTTGCCTTTGGTTACCTTTTGGGGACGGATTTTGAGTTGGCTTTCGGGTTGGTTGGGATTCCAGTTTTCTTAAGTCTGAATGATTAAGCTTGTTACGTTTCTGAGTTGGCTTTTACGTAAGTGCATGATGGATGAATGTTAGACTTAAGCGTGTGTTGGGAAAACCGCTCAAGTCCCAGCGCCCTTTGAGACACCGGCGCAACAGGGGGGGGGGGAATTCATAGTAATATATATTCCTTGATAACCGAGTTATTAGACACCTATATGGATGCCAAGCAACACTAGTTGGTCGATACCTACAACCAAGAATGTTGCAAATACGTATTTTGGGGGTAGCCAGTTTTAAAAGTGCATGCCCACATTATGGTCAATTTCTCATTTTAAAAGCTAAATTCTTTTCTTGCCTCGATAGTGATAAGCTATTGTGATTTGCTAAAATGCTTTTAGGTGACTGTGCATTGAAATAAATTTTATTTTTAATTTTTATTCTTTTGAATTGCAATTATTGTAGATTCGTTTTTTTACCTACTTGAATGTATCTTTAACCCACAAGGCAAAGCTTTATTGAGAATATACTTTATTGAATTCGTTGATTTCTCAATTCTTTTCATACTTGTTCCTAGTTAAGCTTCTTGAACCAAAGTGTGGCATTAACTTTAATGACTACAAGTCAATTATAAAATGCATTACAAGCACCCTATACACATCACATTAAAAAGATGTCAAATCAAAATTGCATGAAAATCAAGCTTAACACCGAATTTCCATGCATAGAAAAGGGAAGGTGACTTGATTGCCAAGTTCATAAAAATCCAAGGGTGGAGAAAGTAAAACAAGAGAAACTTCCAATTTCGACCAAGCAATAGATACCCCGCATATGAGGGCACAAAGTGGTTCACAAGGCTACAAAGTGGTTCACGAGGCCGACAAAAGCTGACAAGCTTTTGCTGCTTTAAGCTTTTTTGTTGTTACTATGTACTTTGTAAAAAGTCTATAATCTAAGGTCAATCTTCTTCTTCGAGGAAAAAAAAAAAAAAAAGCTAAGTGTGATGCCTCAGAAGTCACGGTCAGGACTGAGGAGTCCTCACCTTTCACCTTTTGGTTGACAATGCACTCATCTATACAAAACAAAAGAAGATGGAATTTGGTGAATATCCAAGAAGTGGACACTGCCATCCTATCCAACTGGCAACCACGAGCACTGAATTATTTTGAAGAAATTAGCTGTGATGAGTTTAGTTCTATCCCGGGCCCAGGTTGAAACTTTATGCTCTTCCGTGGGCCTTTAGAGGACGATTCGGGTGGGCCCTAGGGAGCCGCTCCGAGTCAAGATTCAAGAGGCGAGCAGGAGCAGGAGTCCATTGAAGTTTGAAGATGTGAGCACGAGAATCAGGATTCAGATTTCAGAATTAGTAAACCGAATGGGTGTTCAATGACATTGCTCATTAACGTCGCTCCAAGCTTTCCACTTCCCGAGGATGGATGGGGCCTACACTCTGGACTCTGGGCATGAAAGGCGGTGACGCCGGTGAGTCATGATTCAGTGAATCATGCAGCTCCATTTATCACACCTATAAGCGCTCTAAATTCTAGTGCGTACACGCACAACGACACGAATATCTCGCTCCTCGAGGCATGGCCAACGCCAGCGCAAGATCACGAGACAAACCCAAGAAAGATTACGACGCCGTGCACCCAATCCGCGGCCCACCCATCTGCTCTTTCTTTCCCCACGGGCATCAGCGTCACCGCCACAGTTTGGATTGTGATTCACTCTCTCTCTCTCTCTCTCTCACATACACACAAACAGACTACCGAGTCTGAGACTCCGAGCCTTGAGCCTTGAGGTGTCTCTCGTTCGTGCTTCTCTTCCGAAATGGAGTTTGGAGCTTGTTGGATTGCGATTTCACCCTGTCCTGATGCTTCCATCACCGTGACGTGTAGCTGACGTAGCATGATGTATGCAGGACGTCCTGGAAGACGCACGTCATGGCCAGGCGAGGGTGACGCCCGATGAGTTCTCGTATCATCACTTGGGATGAGAGGTTGCAATTTGATGGTTGATGTCGCCTTTAGCCAAACATATTTTGGCGGTTTGTTCTATTCACATTTTCTATTTCATTTGATGGTTTTAGGATCAAATGCGGCCTTTCAATATGCTCTATGATCTATTAGGTTTGAGGAGCTTCCAATTCTAAAATCATCCTTTTTTATACAAAGTTAGACAACTAGTAGTTATTGTACAAAACATATACAGCCTGGCAACCCACCATCTAGCAATGCCAAGTGTAGAACGAGAATGCTTAAGGAGTGCGCTGCAGGGGCACCTGCAATGTTGGCCCCACTCCATCCAATGGTGATGGATGGAGCTAAGGGAGAAAAAATATCTCCCCCCTTGGATGGTGTGAGACCTATGCAGCAGAGGCACTGCAGGTGCAGGTGCCTGCAGTGCCTCTGGGGTGCACTCTCTAATGAGTGTCGTGAGCAGCAAGCTCCTAAGATATCATAACGTAGTTGTTGGGATTCGAGCCTGCGCCTTGTCGGTCACAATCAACAATTCTACCCATACATCGTGCCGCATAGACAAAATCATCTTCAAGTGTGTACAAATACTCATACTTGCCAAAGAAATTTACTTGTATTATGACATGCAGTAGGCACACAAAATTTTGTCCGGTGAGAACTCCCAACAAATATTAAGCTCGAGTCCAAATCAAGCAAAATATCGTGTGCCCATGTGTAATCTATTATGGAAGAAGCCGAGCAAATGGCTAAAAGCATGATTTGGTGGTACGACATGGAATGTCAAGGACACTACCTTTTTTTGGGTAAAAACACACTACCTTTTTATTGGAGGAGCGAGAGTACCCCCACCACTTACCCCCCAATACTCCGAGAGGGTAGGCCCATCATTACTAGGGACGCCTTCATTGCATTAACTCGTGGGTAGCATTTAGCAAGCTTCCTCCCAAATCTCCCAAAAGTGAAACGTATTACCAAAAGGTACAATGGAAAATGAGTTTTTTTTTTGTACTACCAAACCACGCTTTTAGCCAAAATTACATGCCATTTTGCCTTGTAAGGAACATAAACAAGAGGCCAGGAAGGGCTGAGCCTAGGACCCTTACCGAGTAGAATTTCATCTGTGTGGCTACTTCCATTACGTAATGATGACCTTTTTTTTGAGGACCATTATAAGACAGAATCCTCTTTTAAAATATAGAATCTCTCCCCTGAAAATATAGTCATCTTACCTTTTCTCCTTTGTCATGGTTGTGATGAGTTTATGTACATTATGCTTTTTAAAGAGTCTAAAAAATGGGTAGAGAAAAGTCATGTGCTCATTACAGTATCTATATGGCTCACATGTTGAATGAGTTGGAATTTGTACTATGAAGTTGAAATTTGTGTCAATTCCCGAGAACTTTACCTAGTACCAATTTGCTCAAGAGTTACATGAGTAATCCAAAAAATTGATTTTGGACGATTAGATCATGAAGTGGATGGGTTTCATGGAGGAAAAGCACGTGGTATGGGACGTAGGTGATTCCAAAGGGGAGATATGAAACTAAGTAGATTCGGTTGACCATTGAATGGCCGAAAATCTTAAATGATGCCAAATCATAATGATCACAAGAGGGTGTTTTGTTGAAAATTTAAGATATTGGTTATGAGCCCTTATGGATATATCAATTTTACAAAACCAGAGACCCTAAAAGCTATTTCTTTATACTAAGAATATATTTGTGAATCTCTTAACACTAATTAGCGTGATTTCATGTGATTCCTTGGAAGGTAATTTTTTTTACCCGTTGACCATGGACGATCACAAGAACACATGTAGCAAATATCCACGCACAATACAAAAGAAGTGGCATGGCCAAAAAAAATTTCATGTGAATATAGTCGTGGATAGATGTGGATTATCCACGCGTGGATGTTCCACGCAAGTGTCATTTCTGGCGGCAGATCGGCCGAAGGTCGTGAAATTCAAACTGCACGTGGTTTATATATGCGTGGATTATCCACCCCAACTCCGACAACCGGCAAACTTCCGACACCCGGAGCTGGAAATTAGAATTTTAATTTGGCGTGGATAATCCACGCGTGGATTATCCACGCCATAGTAAGATTAAAGAAAAAAAAAACTCGACTTTTGCGTGGATATTGCGTGGATACCGTGTGGCAAATTATCCACGTGTGGATAATCCATGCAAAAATAATAATTTTCTACACAAAATCCAGAGAGCTGGGGCCGTGGATACCGCGTGGATAAATTTTTTTTTATATCCATGCGGTATCCATGCGATTAAATCTCTAAATGTTGCGTGGATTATCCACGAATGGATAATCCACACAAATTTTTTTGACAAAAAAAAAACATTTGGCGCGAACCAAAATGTGGTTCCCTCCTAAACTGGAGGTCGACTTCCTTTTTTCTTTTGTGTGAGAGAGAGAAAAAGAGAGTATAGATGGGAGTGAGGATGAGATGGGGATGAATTGAGTGAGAATATTGATAGTGTTTAGGGTTTTTAGTTCATTCATGGATGTTAATAGTATTTATTTTGTGATCATAAGTTTTAAGATCTTTTTTGTTTGTGATGTAGGCTTGGATATGAAAAATGAAAAAAGAGCTTTCAATGCAAAGGATTGAAAGATCAAGTGCATGCAAAAGGAAAAGCAAAGATTGCAAAACAATGGAGATACAATAGTAAAGGTAAATTCACATTTATCTTGATTCATTTGATATTTAGTTGATAACTTAATGTGTTATCTATTGATGCATTATATTGTGGTTTCCATTACTTTCCATTGTGCTTTCCATTACTTTCTAATGTGCATTCTAGCATGCAAATCATGTGCTAAAATAGATACATTGCATTGAATTCATCAATAGATACATTTGCATTCCATAGATGTGCATTAAATAGACTATACATTGCATTGAATACATCAATAGATACATTTGCATTCAATAGACTATACATTTGCATTCATGAATTAAAAATATACGCATTCAAATTTTTTGCAAGAATGATTGATTTAAAAAAAAGTACATTGATGAGAGAATAAATTCCCCCTTCATACATTGCCTTCTACAAGGCCTTACATTTAATTTTAAAACTCTACTCATCATCACTTCCTCCCTCCTTGCTTCCTTCGTCTTGTAGGTGTACGTTGGTGTCCACATCTTCAAACTTCCCTTCGCTCTCATTCACGTTCTCTTCTACATTTTGCTCCTCAATATTTTCCACATTTTCTTCCACATCACGAACGCTTGAAGTTGTAGAGCCTCTCAAATTGAGATTAAAGTTACTTGTAAACCACAAAGTAAAAAATCACAAGACAATAAAGGTTAAGAGTTTACGATTGGAAACAATCCATGGGATTCCATAAAAGCCTTAAGGTCGGCATATCCATGATTGTAACCTTGTCTGTATTCCGCGGCGGTCATGTGTCTTCCAAAATCACTAAGCTACATTCAATAAAAAAGCATAGTTTAGCAGTACAATGTGGTTTAGCAATAAAAAACATTAACAATCTCACTACAAAAATAGAATCATAATTAAAAATATTGCACTTACAAATTGGGCCTCTAGTTGTCCCTTCCTCCTGATCCCAAGTGACTTTGGCCATGTTTTAAGAGCTTCTCGGCGGCGGCCCTACGTTGTTGTTCATACTTTTGAGGATTGTTTTGCAACAATTCCCCTTTCACCTTCCTCCAATCCCTTTTGGAGCACCATCTAGGATTCGTGGGATTCTTGGGATTCCTCACAGCTCTTCTCATCAATTGCCCTTTGTTTCGAATCCAAAGACACATTGAATTTAAGGCCCAAGTCCTACTAAAAGCATTGGATTGAGGGAATTCAAAATATAAAGTCTCTATTATTTTATTTTTGTCTTGAAGCGATTGGGAGGACCAATCGATCATGTAATCTTTACCAAAATATAAAGCAACTAAATCACACAAACAGGCATGAACTACATTGCCACGCATATTTTTTATAACTCCACCATGTGGATTAAGATCATAATACACACTACACGATTCCTGGGAAGGGTCATCTTCGGAAGCTCTTCTCTTGGATGATTCAACACAAGATTTTTGATTCTATCTCATTGTTGAAGAGATAGATTCTCAAACCACTCTTGATTATATTCTTCGGGCTCCTCACGAGCTCTTCTCCTAGATGGTCTCCCACTTGACCTATCACTTGAAGTCATTGTATCAAAGAAAAACTTTAAATGCTAGAAAGTAGTGGAGAATGGGAGTGAAAGAGTAGTGAAGAGTGTTAGATTAGAAGAGTAAGCAATGACAAGAAAGCAATAGATCAATAGTAAGCAAGAGCAAAGAAGATCAATAGCAAACAAGGTCAATAGATTAGGAAGAGATTGCAAGCAATAGCAAGAGCAAGATCACTAGCAAGGAAGAGCAACCAAAAGCAAGCAAGCAAGCAAGATCTATAGAGCTTGGAAGAGCAATAGCAAGCAAGAGCACTAAATACTAGATTTGGAAAACCACTAAAACTTGAAAGCAAAAGAAGAGGCGCAAGAATGCTCACGAAAATGTGGTTTTATTGGCATTCAAGTTTCACGTGGATTATCCACGGAGAAGTTATCCACGCATGGATAATCCATGCGATATCTACGCGTGGATGTTCCACGCAGTTTTTTTTTCCTCGCTTCACATGTGGGAAGGTCCCCCACATGAACTTGCATGCTTCAAATGTCATTAATGCAAGTCATAATTTTTTCTAGATTTTATGAGAATATTTTATTGTAGGATTTGACATAAAATCTTACATAAAATATATTTTTTAATATGATGGAACATAAAAAATCAATTCAAAGATCATTGTGGTAGTATTTAATTGTTAAAACTAGTTTTATATTGCTATAAATTTTATTTTTCTTGAGATTTGACATACAAGACAAAATCATGAGATAAAAATAGTACATATTGTTATTAAACAAGTAATTTGACAAGTTTTTTAGGATTTTATGACATAATCTTATGTCAAATCGGTGATGTCATAAAAAATTTAGTTTATTAATAATCTAGGTGTCATAGATCTGATATAATTTGTTGACATAATTATATGGCCAAATAGAAAATTTTTGCTTTTTCATGTGACCTTTTAAATGGTTTCATGGGGTCACTTAGATTCATGATCAAAAGCATTTATGCTTTATTGAGGACCTTAGTGATATGTGACCTATATGATATATCTTTTTAATTGTTGGTGTGTGACCTTTATAACCTTATATGAAATCATAGTAATTAGTTGAAATATCATTTAGCATTGTAATAAAGATGTTGATCAATGGTGTGCTAGCTAGTATATTGTTCTGTGCCACTAGATCTATCAGGTTTGGGGAGGAATTGTTCATCAAGTATAGTTTCAACCGTCCTCTACCCAAATGTTTGCAAAAGACAATAAGTCAAATGTGAATTTTGTTGATATGCAGAGATGTATAATCCATGCATCTTGATTGTATTTGGTTTGTGTCATTAAATATGTCAAATGTTAGGAGCATTATTTGTCATTTGCCTAGATGTTTACATAAAATAATACGTGAAAGCTAATGAATGTGAAATTTATAAATTTCTAAATATGTAGAAGTGTGCAATTCTTTGAGTTCATTGAATGTTAACAAGTTGGAAAGAAGAATGGTCTAATAGTTATATTGGTATGTTCATACTTTTTAAACAAAGAGGTAATTTATATTCATATGCAAAATTTAGATCTATCAAGTATTGGGAGGAAATGTTTATCAAGCATTGTTTCAACCTACTTCTTGTTATTTTGGTATATAGGATTCTTCAACCTCATTTAGCATTGGAGACAATAATCCTCATAATGGTCGACGTAGACGACGAATGTCATACAACGGTCCTCATATAAAGCAATTACTTGTCGTCTACATAAAGGCTTAAAAGAGATGATGGAAATTGATGAGCGCATTAATCAAGAGACTAATGCATCTGAATCTAGCTCATCTAGATCTACTTCTTCGCAAACAAGTTTCAACGATGAAAATGAGCTTCCAATGAATGAAAAATTTGAAGCCATGGGAGACATGTTGGATGATATGTACAAGAACAATAGTGCAGCTAGACACAATGAACAAGATGACGAGGCACTTTTGTCTAAAGAAAAAAAGAAATTATGAGAAGAATCAAAGACCGCATTGTATTTTGGAACAAAGACATCTCGTTTGACGACTTCTCTACTTCTATTAAATCTTCAAGCCAAATATAGATGGAGTGACCAGAGCCTCACATCATTATTTGAGTAAATTTTTTCTCATCGTACTTGTCATTTTTGCTTTGAAACAAAATTTACAATTTGGACATCTAGTGATAATTTTCTTACAATGACTTCTTTTGTCATGTACAGACTATTGAAAAACAAAATTCTCCTAGAAGGGAATGTCATGCCTGAGACAAGAGATGAGGCACGAAAGATGTTGTTTAACATCGGGATGGACTAAAAGCAATATCATGCATGTCCAAAAGATTGTATTTTATATCGAGAAAGGTACGAATCACTCAAGAAATGTCCCATTTGTGATACTCCTCGATATAGAGATGATTTGCAAGGGGCAACCATTTCATGCAAAGTTTTATGACATTTTCCAATAATTCCACGATTGCAACGTTTATTTCGTTGTAAATCTCTTGCACAACTTATGGACTGGCATGCACACCATACCTCTACGAATGGGATGATGAGGGTACCTTCAGATTCACCTGCATGGAAACACATCAACAAAGAGTATCCAAGCTTTGCCAATGAGTCAAGAAATGTGAGATTTGGTCTTGCAATAGATGGTGTGAACCCCTTTGGTGTAATCCATTACTTGAATAGTTGATGACCTATTACTTGAATCAAAACTGATAGGATATCTTGATATTATAGAAATTCTTTAAGGATTATAGTAGATATCTAGTTAAAAGATTTAAGAGAAGGAAATTAGAAAACATTCTTATAGTAGAAGAGTTGCTGATTTCAAGTCTGATTGATTTGTGTCAGAACTAGAGAATTTTATTGTAAGATGGTGGTTTGTTGAAACCTGTTCCTTGCTGGTAGGAATCAACTTGATCCTAGTGAGGACTGAGATCTGAGAGTTGATGCAAGGGATAAAATTCACGCTAACAATATATTCTTTTGAATAAATCTCGGGTTGAGATTTTGGTTGTGAAATAACACTCTTTGAGAAATATTCTTTCTTAGAGGATAATCAAGTTATATGACTCTTGGTTAAAAAGTATTGTATACAGATCAGGTGATATCTGTAGAGATATATTATGTAGTGAATCTTTGTATGATCATAAAACCTTTTGTACAAACTTTTAATCCTATGGATCTACAAAAGATTCTTTGGACTAAGTTAGCTGTTTGAATCAACAATATGATCTTACTTATGGATGTAATTGTTGAAATGTATTGCTTATGAGTCACAACCTTTAGATTCGTTTAAAGGTTTATGTGCATAGAATACACAAGAACTTTTGGCCTTATCTTTTTACGATTGGAAAAGATAGAATGCTATTCCGGAAGACTTAGGAGAGTTGGATAGTTATTAGTTGCCAAAAGTTAGAACTTCACGTAAGGAGGTTCCGGTCTTGAGTTATTCTAGATAAGAACTTAAGAATAATTAAATCTAGATGCATTCTAGATTGGACCCTAACTTTGGAATGACACTTTGTGTCATGGCTAAAGTAAGCTCGTTTTTGGATTACAATCCTTATATAGGCACCGTATGTGAGTTGAAAAAGTCTGAAACTTTCTAGATGGAAAGGAATTTTTGGAAGAACTCATGTGTCTTTTAAGAATAGTGATACACTCTTATGATGCCAAGTGAGATCATGAACATTCACGATTCAAAGTTCACTGGTTAGTTTTGGTCGGCCGTATTCGCTAAACTAGAGATGACTCTGAGCTTAAAGCTCTTTAGATCATTGGTAGTTGCCTATGTTAGGTTATCACGTTCTTTTATTGAGTATAAGACAAGAATACGATGAATTATGATTAACGATTCATAGTTCAAATTTTAGTTATACTTAATCATTTAAAAGAAGGATTACATGCGTGATTAGAAAATCAAATGAGATATGTATTTATATTTTGATAGCAATTTCCTCGGAGAGGAAGCTATCCTTGATGGAAATTGAGTTTTAGTAAGCATTTGGCTACCGGTTATAGCCCGTGTGTGCTTATGTACAGTTTTGAACCTATATCACTCATTTGGACAGAGACTTATACAATCAGTTTTTAGAAGGTGGCAGATTTTCTACATGATATGCAAGAAATGCTACGAATTGCTCGTGAAAATGTCTAGTGTGCCCAAGATAGGGACCGACATTAAGCAAATCTGAAAAGATTACCGCAAGACTCTTAGGTGGGAGAATAGGTATAATTAAGAATTTCGATGGATTCTAGTGTAATGCATACCGGCAAGCATTACAAACTGTCCCCTTGATACAGAGAACCATATTAGATCTTGTAAATGATTGGATCCTTAGCTTAATAGTTGGACCTCCTGGGAGGAACTCAAATACATCCGGTTTTTCACGTAAGTTGACTCAAGAAGAGTCTATGTGAAGGATAGCATCTTGGTTATGGAGACCAATTGGACCTGTTGGATGAATCATCGAGGGGTCTCGGTTTGAAATCAAAAGGATCTTGGATACAAGAACCAAATGATTGAGAAATCGTATAGCTACCAAGCATTTGGTTCGATGGAAGAGTCGCACAGACGATGATGATTCCTAGTAACAGGAAGGGAGTTTAAGAAAGAACTTCCCTAGCTTTAAGTTCTGTGGACAGAACTTGAATAAGGGGGGAAGAATGTCATGTCCACGACTGGTCTCGGGTAGCATGTCCATGCTAGAGATTGGTAGACCAACAACCCATAAGTTAGTTATGACTATAAGGGAATTGGGGCCCTTATGTGTATAAAGTCATAATTAATGGTTGTAGGCCTAAAGTCATGATGGTGGATTTGTATGCGTCTATCAGTAAGTCATTGGGAAACTAGATGATGTGGCCCAGATAGGCTGCATAGGTTCCAGTGAGGTGTCACAATGCACTACTAGTGGTGCATGGGCCTTGGAGGGTATAAGTATACCTATTGGGCTCTCACTAGTGTATCCTTGATTGTGAGACTAGTAGCCGTATGTTGCTGGTGTGATGCCTCATTCCTCTTTGTGATTGATCCATAGCTTGGGGGCTAGATCTGTTCGATCTAGGTCTGGTTGGGTTGGTTTGTCCACCACCCATTCCCTTGTTGGTTGCTTGTATTGGCATGCTTAGGATTGTATCCTGTGTTCAGGACTTTATAGTGAGGTTCACAAATTTTGAGACAATGTTCTGAGGGTCCTACGAGTTATTGTAGGTGATTTTTTATACAAAAATGAGTGGAACTATCTGACAGTACAAAAATAGGCATGATTAGAATTCACGGATGTGACAGAGAAATTGTGCAACTAATTTTGAGGCTCAACAAATTATCCATGAATTCTGTCAATGAGGATCTGATGAGAAAAGTTTGAATTTGAAATTTGAATGATTTTGTACTGGAATTTGCGAAGGTGATAAATAAATAGTACACAGTGAAAATAGGTCTAGGCAAATTCTATCTGATATGATTGTGCATCAAAACTTTAGAAAAAGAATGAATCTTGTGGTTGCATAAAAAAAGACTGATTGTATTTCTAATCTGATGATATCTTGATGTTCTAAAAGAAAAAACATACCAAAATTTTGTCAAAATGGCAAGCAAGCAGTAAACAAAAATTAGGAAATAAAACAACTTAGGACATATCAAGATAAAAATAGGGTTCGTTGTACTTTCTAAGTCTGCTTCCATTGACCATAGTGTCTAAAGTATTGCCTTGTAGGGTTTGGAGTTGTACATATCCAAAAAAAAATTAGTTTTCCCTTTAAAGTTTTGGCTTGGTATAAGAGGACCTTGTCTCTGATCTGGAACTCTTTGAGTTTTAATGATCGATCATGCCATGCCTTCTGTCAACGTTTATGGATTTGTTGAGCATGGATGTTGATCCATTGTGTTTCACAAAGTTGTTCTAGATGGAATAATCTATTAGCTAGAATCTGTCGATTATCTAGCTCTAGATTACAGGCTACTCGTAGGGATGGAGTATGAAATTCCACAGGCATGACAACTTCTTGGCCATATACTAGTTGGAAAGGGGTCAAACCTGTGGCTCTCTTCGGGGTAGTGCGATATGCCCATAGAGCGGTGTGAAGTTTTAGCGTTCAATCGGATCGGCTCTGGGACTCGACGATTTTGGTGAAAACACCACATAAGATTTTGTTTGTGGATTTCACCTGGCCATTGCATCGTGGATAATACGGAAAACATTTGTGATGTACCACAAAGAATTCGAAAGTAGATCTACTATGACAGAGTTAAGAAAATGTATACCCCTATCACTGATAAGTTCTAGAGGACATCCGAAGCAAACAGTAACCTATTCATAGAGAAATTTTGTGGTAGAATGAGCGACAACATTGCGAACAACTCTAGCTTCAGCCCATTTGGTACAGTAGTCCGTAGCTACTACGATATATTTGGCTTGAGTGTGTCTAGTAGCGGATTGGTCCAGCATAATTAATTTCCCATTTCTGGAAGGCTTGATCAGTCGTGACAAGGTGTAAAGACATAAAATTTATTTTTTGAAAGCATTTTGTCCTTTGACAAACATCATAGGCCTTTACGTAGGGGTATCCTTGAAGAGGGTTGGCCACCAAAATCCTTCTAAGAGGATTTTTCTGGCAGTTGTTTTGAAAGAAAAATGACCAGCTCCAACACCTTCATGGATTAGGAACATAACTGAGATTATTTCACCTTTAGTAAGACAACGTCGGATAATTCCATCGAATCCTTGCTTGTAAAGTTGTCCTACAATCATTGCATAAGGTGTTGTTTTGAGGATCAACACATGTTGTTTTAGATAATGATGGATCCATCGGCCCCGAAGTTAAATATTTAGTAATATCCTTTGCCCAAACGAGGGTATAGTCAACTTGAAATAAAATGACATCAGGTAAATCATCATTGACGCCTTGGTCCGGAGTTGGTGGATTAGGGATTCGAGATAAATGATTTACGAGAGAATGTTGAACGCCCTTTCGAACAACAATTCGAAACTCAAACTCGGGTGCAAGTTTTATTGATAAAATAGAGAAGTGCTTGATGATCAGTGAAGAATGCAAAAACTTTTTCCAGGAGATAATAGCGAAACTTCTGAACTGCATACACCATTACTAAAGCTTCACGCTCAATAGTGGTGTAATTGACTTCAGTGGGGATCAATTGTCTACTAAGAAATCGGATTGGATAATCCTTTTTGAGTTCTCTTAGTTGAGTGAGCACTATTCCAATGGCATACTTGGATGCATCGGTATGCACATGAAATTCCTTGGAGTAATCAAGAGCCCAAAGAATAGGTGCATTGGTGAGGGATGTTTTTAACCGAATGAACGAGACTCGTTGTTCATCAGTCCATTTGGGAACAACGACCAACTTATAAATTAATCGTGCTTTATTAGCGAAACTGAGAATAAAGCATCGATAATAATTGGCATGGCCTAGGAATGAATAGACTTCGTGGATAGATTTTGAATAATCAAAACCTTTTCAGGGTCAGTTGTGATGCTGTTTTTTGAAATAATATATCCTAATACAATGCCATGTGTTACCCAGATTTGGCATTTTTTAGGGTTCAAAGAGATTTCGAAGCATTGACATTGGTTAGGATTTTTTTCTAGCACAAACAGATGACATGCTTTTTCTAAATGCGCTCCTAAATCATTCAAGTAAACTTCTAGGGTATCTCCCATCTGCTGAGAAAAGGCAGCTTGCATAACACGCTAGAATGTGTTAGGAGCATTATAGAGACCGAAGGACTTGATTTTTTAGCAGAATGTTCCCCATTCTGTGGCAAAAGCGGTTTTATGTTGATCTTCGTCAGCAATTTGAATCATGTTATAGCCGCTAAAGCCATCTAAGAATGAGTAAGCCTCATCTCCTGTTAGATTTTCTAAGATGGATTCTCCAAAAGATAATGGAAAATGATCACGTTCAGTGACAACATTAAGTTTCTTAAAGTCAACACAGATGCGGAGTTTTCCAATTTTCTTAGAAATGACTACATTCGGGAGACCCACTTAGTATGTTCGATTTCATAGATGAATCCTACATCTAACAAGCATTGTGATTCTTCTTTGATTTTGGCCTTGTAGATATGATTGCATCGGGTATGGACTCTGTGCTTTCTATTTATGAAGAGGCATCGGCTGAATCATCACATTAGGCATCGAGTTCACATAATCGAGGGAATGCGATGCATACCTACTTGGGGTGAAACTCCTTTCATGTCTTTATAGGACCAAGCAAAGACATCTCGATATTTGCGTAGAAGTTTCTCAAGCCTTCTGCGTTGCTCACGATTGAGGTGAGCCCCGATGTGAATAATGTATTTGTTATTCGCATTGGGCTCACTCAAGGATAGAGTGATGGTTTGTGTAGGGCGTTCGTAAGGTGAATTACCATTTAGCTCGTGTTGAGCTTTGGTAATTGAATAGTCACATCCTCGATCGTATAATCCTTAAAATATGTGAGTACATCATGTGCAGGTGATTCTAGGGGAGCCTTGCCTTTCACCTATCTAGATGGGGATTTGGGAGGTTATGGGATTGGCGTATGAGCTAAGGCGATTTCAGGAACTTCCTTGAGTAGTTGTAAGATCTCCAAGAGGTTGGATTAGAAGCTGTTCATGTGAGGTGTGCGGATGAGAAATTGGTGGCACATCATGGAGGATTTCATCATCGATTTAAAAAATTGCTTCCTCCTCACATAGATCCCATAGATAATTCGGTCGTTTGACATAGTATCATTGGGCATCAAGTTTTTTGACTACAGCCTTGGCAACTAGTTCCACCTTAGATGAACGTTGCGCGAAAGCTTTGAGTAGAAGTGCCTCCATGTAGTTAAGAATTATGTTAGAAATGTCCAAATCTTTTGGGCAATTATGAATTCACAAGAAATTTTCATCATCTACAAACAAATCAGCTGATTCATCAGTAGGTAGCCATGCAACGTTTAACATTTCATCTTTGCGTGAAATAATAAAAATAAAATTGATATTAATGGTAAGTGTGTCTAGATCAAGAGGTTGTTAGTTATCGTCCCTATTGGGTGGACTGGTAGGGCTCAGACACAGAACTGATAGTAGATTAATCAATGTCATGGAATCATGCAGGTTTGAGTTTCCAGATGAATCAATGGTAATGGAGTTGTCTCTATTATCAAAGGTGACTCTGCCTTTGCTCCAGTCATGAATGACCTTTGCATTAGTGAGCCATGGTCGACCAAGTAGTAACTCATAGAAATAGACATTGCTAGGAATATCGAGTACAACTAGGTCTATGGTGAATTTCAGGCCTTCTAATTTGATCAAAATTTTTGGGTGGAATCCTATGGGTCGAACCATGCTTTGATCAGCCATCCTGAGCTGACAAGTGGGTTTGGTGAGTTTATCTCTTAGGTTCCATTCCAACATGAGAGATGTGGAGATAATATTGACACCTAAGCCACCATCTAACACAACTAATACTTCTCGGGATTGGCGTTGAATAGCTGGAATTTTGATATTGTCCCTTTCACTGAGCAGATTGGTTAGGTGTAATGGCATTTCAGGTAGCTCATCAGAGCTAGTGGTTTCGGTGGGTTGGAGTTGCTGCTTTCAGTGACCCGCATGCTTCCATGGAACGTGGAAAGGGAGGGTCACGTTATCTTGTAATAGGTCTCCTCAGACTTCAGTGCCTTCAAGGGCTTTATTTTCGAAAGGCGTGTGCAGTGCTTTATGGGAGGTGGAAGAGTGTTGGTCTACTGACGATATTTGTGATGCAGTCTAATTTCTTCGGATGGTTGAGGAGACACAATGGGCGTATAAGACCCTTCACTCGGAGATATGATATGTTGTTGTGTTTTGCTAGGTGCAATGGTAGGGGCTTGGCGTTGGGTTTGTGCACAAGTCAAGACCCAGGTTGGTAGCGTTTCGACTAGCAAAGTTTCTACTTGCACGGAGCAGACAAGGGCAGTTGGTTTAGATATGGAAGGGCAATCTCAATGTGAAAGATTCAACTAGTTTAGTCATATTTGCTACATTTCTATATTTGGCTTATTGAGGCCAATTTCATATAAGACTTAGCATTTTGGAGGGAAAGCCAAGTGGCCAAATAGGGTTTGGACCTGTTATAAAAGAATGTAACTCATGGAGAGACATATCTTCTCTCTTCTCTATCTCATTTCATGCTTGTACATGGTTCTATTGGTTCTACTATCCATTGGTGCACTATACTTGTGATATCTTGCAATTCTATGTGTAGAATGATCTATATTTGTTATTTTTGGTTTCACACGTGTGCAATACAGTAGCTTTCTAGTTTTGTATGGACAACAATAGTATGATCAAGTTCTATTAGAATTCTATTTTGTGTGTAGATGCTTAATTTTCTACATTGGCAAGATTGGTGGAGTAGCTTGCTTTGTAACCAAAGATCTTTAGATGATTTGGATCTGAATTGATCCCTAATCTTTCACATGGTATCAAAGCTTGTGTTTCAAGTTATGGAGAAAATCATATCCACCAATGATTTTTTGAAGATATCAAGAATAGGACATGCTAGAGAGGACTCTACACCAAAATCAAATTTCTTGCATTTGTAGATCTATGTGTTGATTTGCTTGGTATAAGTGCTAGAAGAGAATTGAGTAGTTTCAAATCTTTGTGATTTCTCTTTGAAAATATTTTTTCGTTGTTCAAAGGAGTGCTTTGTGCATTGAAATGGGTTGAAAGAGAAGATCAGGTCATTGCTACATGACAACATCAAGTGGAGTCATGTTGGAAGCCAATGATAGGCTTACCTCAAGTAACTATTCATTGTGGAAGGTGAGGATGGAATTACTTCTTGAGATGAATGATGTTTTGGATTTTGTTGTAGGTTTGGAGGAGAGACCAGCAACACAACAAGATCAAATGAGGTATGATAAGAGGGCCAAAAGGGCTCTACACATGATCAAAAGGAATTTTACCAATGAGCTTCTCAAGAAAGTTGGTAAGAGTACTTCATCTAAGAATGCTTGGAACTCATTGAAGAAGATTTATGAATCCAAGTCTACTTCTAGAGTGTTGACTCTAAGAAGGAAACTCTTTTCTTGTTTGCAAAAGAATGAAGAAAGTCCAAGTACTTTTATTTTGAGGATGAAAGCATTGAATGATGAGTTGGCTTGCATTGATGAGAGCATTAAGGAAGGAGGGCTTGTTCAAGTTATTCTTAATGAATTGCTGGATGCTCATGCTAACATTGTTCAAAGTATTGCTATTCAAAAGACTTTGCCAAGTTTGATGGATCTTCAAGAGATCTTAATCAATGAAGAATATAGACTTCAAGCAAGAGTTGGATCTATATCAACACTTCAAGAGGAGGCTATGTTCACAAAGGGAAAAAGCAAAAGTAAGTGGTCTAAAGGGCAAGATCAAGTGGATGCTTCTTCAAATGGCAAAATGAAGGATAGATCAAAGCTCAAGTGATTCTATTGTGGCATCAAAGGATACTTTGCAAGTGAGTGCTACAAGAAGAAGAGAGATCACGGAGACAAGCAAGGTAATCTTAATCTTGATGAGGATGGTTTGGATGTTCAAGATGAAAATGATGATGCTTTTGTGACGTCTTCATGTATGCTTTCTAATGATGGAGATCTAGATCCATGGTGGATTGATAGTGGAGCAAGATCACACATGACTTCTCACAGAGTATCTAACTTCTTTGTTGGCATATGAAGATGACAAGAGGATGATCTACATGGCCAATGATGGTGAGTGTGCAATCAAAGGGATTGGCAGAATTCCTATTTCTCTCGCTACAAATAGGAATGTTCATTTGGAGGATGTCTTGTTTATTCCATCTATTACCAAGAATTAGCTTAGTGTGAGTCAAATGTTAAATAAAGGCCTCAAGATTGAGCTTGATGGATAATATTGTATGATCAAAAGGAAGGATGTCTTGATTGGAAAAGTTAAAAGGCAAGGAAAGTTGTTCAAACTAGATGCTTGTCTTATTGCTAACCAAGTTGGATGTGTTGCAAGAGAGCAAATACCTATTCAAGAGGTTTGGCATAAAAGGATGGGACACCTCAACTTCAAGTCATTGGAGGTAATGGCTAGAAAGAAGATTGTGATAGGTCTTCCAAGTTCCTTAAGTGGCATCAATCATGTTTGTGAGTCTTGTGCTTTCTCTAAGTCACATAGACTACCGTATGCTAGATCTATGTCTAGATCTACAAAGCCTTTTCAACTTGTACATTCGGATATTCATGGATTTACTACAATTAGCAATAGTGGAGCTAAGATGTTTGTAACTTTCATTGATGATTTTAGTAGATTTTGTTGGATCTTGTTAAAAATTCACAATTCTAGCTTGACTAGTTTTGGTCATATGACTTGTAAATAGTTAGATGGTCATGATGTGGCTTGTCACACGTGCCAAATAGCATAGGATTCCATTCATAAGGATGTTCTCAAGTAGACCTAAGTGTTAGTACCTTTGGAATGAGTCCAAATTATGCTTAGATACAAGGGAGAAAAAATAGGAGCTATTTTTGGTAATTTTTGCATTGTTGAGGGATCTCCAAGATTCCAACCCTAACTTGGTAGGGATGAAAGATCCACCAAAATTAGCATTAGGGATAGGTTTAGGGCTACTCATACCTGCCCAAAACCGTGATGGATCATGTATATATAGGTGATGATATCTCACCAAAATCAATCAAGCAATTTCATGTTTTTTCTCTCATAATGGTGCAATTGCTCTCT
This sequence comes from Diphasiastrum complanatum, assembly GCA_029204225.1. Lineage (NCBI taxonomy): Eukaryota > Viridiplantae > Streptophyta > Lycopodiopsida > Lycopodiales > Lycopodiaceae > Diphasiastrum > Diphasiastrum complanatum. The sequence continues at coordinate 71,405 of MU831803.1, forward strand.
ATGTTCATAATTGTTTGAGTACTTGTGATTACTAATGATTATAGGATTGAATGTAGGTCTGGTGTACAGTACTCAGACTGTGGGAGGCCGTACTTTCACACGTGTGAAGCCTTCTTCAAGGATTTGGGCCATTTAGTGAGGTTCAAGCATAGATTTTTGATGGATTTTGATGGTTCAACTTGTGCTAATCTTATGAAATCATAATCTATTGTTTCCCTCATCATTTCAAGTGTTTTAGGATCCTTATTTGCTGTAATTTTTACATGGTATCAGAGCCTAAAGGTTTGAAATGAGCTAAATCCTTGGTTTGCATTCAATTTGATCACAATTTTTGATCTAAATCTTGTGTAGATTGGATCTTAGCAACTAGTATTGATTCTAGAACTCAAAGTGAGTCAAATACATTGGAGATTGGTGTTGTGTGACTTCATTTGCAGGTGTTTAGGTGTCTAAAACCAGAGGCAAAGTTGAATTCAATTCACATTACCAAGATAGCAAGTTTTGCTTGCTCCAAGCATTGATTTCTAAGCGAGTTTTGGAGGTGATTTCATAGAGAAGGCTTTCTAGCATTCAAGGAGAGGGAAGATCAGAGTTTTGGGGACTCTTCAAGGCTGTTCTAAGGTGTAGTAGGCACCTCCTAAAGTGATTTAGGTTCAGTCCAACCATTGCTTGACTTATGCACCAAATTAGATCAATTTTTCATTAATTTTGATCATTTTTTGCTTGTGATTGGATAGTAGATTGTGTTGCATCCTCATTAAGTTCCATTTAGATCTTTTACAAGTGATTTTGGAAGTATATTAGGTTGCTGAAATTCACTCTTGATCAGATCATTTGGAATCTTTAATGTTCTTTATAGAAAGAGGGGCAATTCTACTAGTATTGTCTACTTCAATCAAGCAAGTGCATTGTTTCTAGTATTCTATGATTTGATTTTGTTAGAGATCATTCTTAGATCTTTATAGGAAGTCTATTACTGATCTTTTCAGGTCCCTAAGAAGTGGGATAAGGTAGACCTTCAATCAAATCAATAGAAGTAACCTTCATTTGTGTCAAGTCCTTGATTAGGAGACTAGATGGCATCTATAAATGCATATCTTTTGGATACTAATGAAAGGCTCAACAAAACTAACTATTCCATATGGAAAGTTAGAATGGAATCTATCATGATCATGCAAGATCTGATGGAAATTGTAAATGGTAAGGAGGGTGAACCTATTCATCCTCAAGAAAAAGCCAAATACATCAAGAGGTGCAATGTTGCACTACATTGCATAAAAATGAATGTTGCAAATGAACTCTTAAGAGAGGTAGGAGATTGCACTTCAGCTCAAGATGCTTGGGAGACTTTGCAAAAGGTCTATGAATCCAAGAACCAAACTATAATGTTAGCTTTGAAGAATCAAATCTATAGAAGCTATCAAAAGAAAGGAGAGAGTGCACATACTTTTGTCCTAAGAGTAAAGGAATTGAACAAAGAGCTAGCCTTTATAGGTGACCCTATCAAGGATGAAGAGCTTGTTCAACTCATATTGAATGGACTAAGCTTTGAATTTGACAATTTGGTTCAGGGATATGCAATTATGGGTAAGCTACCCATACTTGAAGAACTCCAAGGCACACTCATGGCCGAGGAATCAAGAAGGAGCCAAATGCAATAGAGGATGGATAGGCTTTCCATCCAAGGTGGAGATGACCAAGCTCTCTTCACCAAAGGCAAAGGCAAGTCCAAAGGCAAAGGATCAACATTCAAGAAGTCTACAAAGCTTGAGGATCAAGAAGGACCCCCAAAGGCATCTCCATCAACCACCAAAGTCAAGAAGGACAAATCAAAGGTGAAGTGCTACTATTGTAGCAAGATGGGGCATTATGCCTCGGAATGCTTCAAGAGGAAGCAAGATCAAAGCCAAGCCAACATGAGCAAAGAGGAGGAGGAGGAGAGTTCACATGAGGACTCTCTCATGATGTCCATATTTTCTTCAACAAGCTTCAAAGGAGAAGATCCTTGGTGGATTGACTCGGGTGCTAGTTCACACATGACTAGTAAAAGGGAGTTTTTCTCTTCTCTCTTATCTTATGATGGACCTATAAAGTCTATCTATACAGCAAATGATGAAGCTTGTAAAATTGAAGGAGTTGGTAGCATTCCCCTTTGCTTAGGATCTTCCAAAAAGATCAACATAGAAGGTGTTTTGTACATTCCTACAATAACAAAGAATCTACTAAGTGTTGGCCAAATGGTAGACAATGGTTTCAATGTTGACTTTGCTTCAAATGAATGTTTCATCAAGAAGAAGGGTAAGATAGTGGCTAAGGGCACTAGACTTGGAAAACTTTATAAGCTGGATGCATTTGTGGATACTAATGTTGTCATGTTAGCCGAGGAGCAAGATCTTGGTTTTGAGGAGGAGCTCATGGAGGAGCAAACACCAAACCCACCTATCACACCAAGGAGATCTTCAAGGGAAAAAGTGGAGCCATCAAGGCTCACATATCAAGGCAAAGGACAGCAAGTTGAGGGTATCTCATCCACTTCTTATGCTTTATCTAGTTTTGAAGAACCGTCTAATGTTGAAGATGCATTGAACTCCAAAGAATGAAACTTGGTTGCTTGTTGAGAGACCTCAAAGGAATGTAATAGGATGCAAGTGGGTCTTCAAGCTTAAGTTGAATGCAAATGGGAGTGTTAACAAACATAAAGCAAGATTAGTTGCAAAAGGTTATGCTCAAGAGAGAGGGATAGACTATGAGGAAACTTTTGCACCCGTGGCCAAGATGGTCACAATAAGACTAATCATTGCACTTGCATCACATTTTGGATGGATTCTATGTCAAATGGATGTCTCTAATGCTTTCTTGAATGGTTTTTTGGAAGAGGATATCTATATGGAGCAGCCACAAGGGTTCATCAAGCATGGAATGGAGAACAAAGTATGCCATCTCCAAAGAAGCATCTATGGCTTGAAGCAAGCCTCGAGATCTTGGAATTCAAGACTACATTGCTATCTTATTTCACTTTCTTTTGTTCAAAGTGAATATGATCCCACTCTTTACATTAAGTTTGATGATGTTGGTATTGTACTTTTACTCATTTATGTAGATGACATCATCATTAGTGGAAATAGTGTTGATGGTATTGAAAAAATCAAGATAGATCTATCCTTAGAGTTCAAGATGGTAGATCTAGGGTGTCTTCACTTCATCTTAGGCATAGAAGTACTTAGAGGGTCTGATTTTATCTTTATAAGTCAAGTAAACTATGCTCAAAGTCTTTTGAAGAAGTTTAAGATGGAAGTATGCAAAAGTGTTGACACACCAATGGAGCAAGATGTAAAAGTGCCAAATGAAGATGATGAAAGATCCTTCATGGACATCACTTTGTTTAGGCAACTTATAGGTTCCTTAATGTGGATCACTATAACTAGACCAGATCTTAGCTTTAGTGTATGTAGGTTGAGCCAATCCATGCAAAATCCATTGAATATCCATTGGAAAAAGGCTAAGAGGATTCTAAGATACATCTCGGGTACATTGGATTTTGGGATTCTATATAGAGGAGATGTGATTAACCTTCATGCATTTAGTGATTCAGATTTTGCAGGGGACAAGAGGGATAGGAAATCAACAAGTTCCTATTCAACTTTCATAGGAGAAGGTGTGGTTTCATGGCTTTCAAAAAAGCAAGAAACTATATCTCTATCTTCAACCGAGGCCGAGTACAAAGCTTTGACAACCACTACAAAGGAGGTACTTTGGATCAAGAGATTATTGGTGGAACTAAAGATCATGGATTCAGAGGAGGCACCAATCATCTACAATGACAATATATCAGCCCAACACCTTGCATCTAACCCAATCTCCCATGCAAGATCTAAGCACATTGAGATATGCCATCACTTTGTGAGAGAAATGGTGCAAGCCAAGGAGATTGCTTTGGAGCATGTTCCAAGCAATGAATGTGTAGCTGATCTACTTACTAAACCACTTCAAAAGACACCTTTTATGAAGTTCAGATCATCACTTGGAGTGATTAGTAAAGCAATGATTGAACCAAGCTAGATAGTGAGGAGGAGTGTTAAAAATTCACAATTCTAGCTTGACTAGTTTTGGTCATATGACTTGTAAATAGTTAGATGGTCATGATGTGGCTTGTCACACGTGCCAAATAGCATAGGATTCCATTCATAAGGATGTTCTCAAGTAGACCTAAGTGTTAGTACCTTTGGAATGAGTCCAAATTATGCTTAGATACAAGGGAGAAAAAATAGGAGCTATTTTTGGTAATTTTTGCATTGTTGAGGGATCTCCAAGATTCCAACCCTAACTTGATAGGGATGAAAGATCCACCAAAATTAGCATTAGGGATAGGTTTAGGGCTACTCATACCTGCCCAAAACCGTGATGGATCATGTATATATAGGTGATGATATCTCACCAAAATCAATCAAGCAATTTCATGTTTTTTCTCTCATAATGGTGCAATTGCTCTCTATGTTCATAATTGTTTGAGTACTTGTGATTACTAATGATTATAGGATTGAATGTAGGTCTGGTGTACAGTACTCAGACTGTGGGAGGCCATACTTTCACACGTGTGAAGCCTTCTTCAAGGATTTGGGCCATTTAGTGAGGTTCAAGCATAGATTTTTGATGGATTTTGATGGTTCAACTTGTGCTAATCTTATGAAATCATAATCTATTGTTTCCCTCATCATTTCAAGTGTTTTAGGATCCTTATTTGCTGTAATTTTTACAGATCTATCTACTAAAGAGCAAAGATGAAGTGTATGATGTCTTTGTTAACTTCAAGAATGCAAGGGAGAACCAATTTTCCACAAGGATCAAGTGCTTAAGAAGTGACAATGGTGGTGAGTACATATCTACCAAGTTCAAGGCCTTTTGTGATGAGCATGGGATCAAGAGGCAATATACAACATCAAGCACCCCACAACAAAATGGAGTGGCTGAGAGGAAGAGTAGGACTTTATGTGAAAGTGCTAAAGCCATGAGGTAAAGTGCTAATGTTACCATTTTGGGATCAAGCTTTGTTGTGTGCCAATTTCCTGTGCAATAGGTGGCCGAGTGCTTTTCTGGATGGAAGGACACCTTTTGAGATGCTATTCAAGAGGAGGTTGAGTGTCAACTTTCTAAGAACTTTTGGATGCACATGCTATGTCAACATTACTCTTGATGATAGGACCAAGGAGGATTCATCTTCAAGGAGAGATATTTTGTTGGATATAGTGAGGTGAGTAAAGCCTACAAGGTTTACATTCCTACTACTAACAAAGTGATTATTGGTAGTCATTTTCGATGAGGGGAACATTCCAAAAGTGTCTACAAGTACTATTGATGATGATGTGGATGGATCTAACATTCTTGATATTGATGTAAAGGATCCTACTTTAGATGGTGATGATGATGGACCTTCATCAAGTCAAAAGCCAAGGAAAACATCAAGGGAAAGACAAGTACCTTCAAGGCTCACATATGATGAAAAGGGTAAGCAAGTAGTTTCTGAAAATTATGTTGCTTTCCTACCCTCTTTGGATACACTCCATATGATGATGTGCTTCTTGCTTGCATTTGGTACACCATACATTTGACTTATCAATTATGGTTTTCTTAGACTGAAGGAGTTGAACTTTCAGCTCATCGAATTTCTTACTTAAGTCTGATACTTCTCTCTTCCATATGCTCTTCTGCTTATGTTCAGACTTCTTCAAATTTTCATTCTTTTTTCGATCCTTAGAATGTCCGCCTGTGTTGCTTTTTCAATCTTTCATCTTCACTTAAACTAGAGCTTCATTTTGAACTGGAACTCGAAGAAGAACTCGAGTCGAGTCAAAACTACTGCTTGAGTCATCTGAAGTTGACAAAGCACGTTTTTTCTTCTTAGAAGAAGAATGTTTAATAGATCTACAACTTCTAGATATTCGAGAGGTTTCATAATTCTCATCCATTGATATAACATGTTCCAGTGTATCAGTTGGTCCTTGCCTACAATATCGATCTATTCTTATAGGTAGCCCTCCCGAGAACCATTCAATCTGCATAGCGACAGGGTATTGTCCTATCAATTGGCCAATAAGCTTCTTAACCCTTCTCATATATTTCCATAAGGACTCTTTTTTTTTTTTATCTTATTGAATTTAACTGAGAAATAATATGAGTGGAATAACCAATTTCTTGAAATTGCTTCAAAAAATGGTTCTTTAAGTCAGTCCAAGTAGAAACCAAAGCTGGTTCGATCTGACTGAACCATGTTCTTGCCTCCTTTCTTAATAAACCAGAAAAAATTCTTAGCTTGTCCGCATCCAACAGACTTTTTTTTATTGTTGACCGCTATTGACTCGAATTGGGACACATAACTATCAAAATCCTCAGAGGCTTTTCCCTTAAAATAGTCATACCAAATCTTGGAGGAAGTTGATGTTGGAGCCGCCATATCGTCTTGATCACCGTCACCTTTGTCTGAATGGGGTGGGCCGGACGATTTGTCATGGTTTTCTCTCAACACCTATAAAAGAGACACAAAATTATTTTATTGTGATATCAACATAGAGACTATTATTCATATATAGGTTATAAAAGATCAACTAAATTTGAAAAGCCACCAACTACCAAATATCATTCTTTGATTGAACACTGAAGCTGAAGCCTTGCAAACATTATGAATTTGAAAGTCTTTCATTCATGACTGTGAGACCAACTCTCTCCATTCTTTTTTTCCTTTCATGATTCCAAATTTATCTAACTTTGAATAATTTACTTAGATTTAAGCGGAAGGAAAGGGTTGTGAAGGAATGAGGTTGGGTAAAGAAAGATGGAAGGTATAATGTCTTAAAGCGGAAGATGTGGAGATGTTGGTCAAGAATGGAGATGTTGGAGATGTGGAGATGTTGGTCAAGAATGGAGATGTGGGGAAGGTGGATATCTGTGGAAATGGATGTATGGAGGTTGTGAATGAACTGGATGGAAAAAACAAGTGTTTTATGTCGATGATGTTATATCCAATAGTGTAATGGGAGCGTGATGAATATTCGCGTGACACTACCCCTCAGCATGCGAAAAGTTTCAAATTGATGTTTATTCTGCCGGCGATGTTAGGTCTTGGAATGTTTGGTGATGGCAATCGGAATGGTAATCAAACGACGATGGTGGATACTCGGTGTAGCTGGAGTGTAAACGATGACAAAAGCATTGAACAAAAGAGCGCCAGGATCTTGTATAGGAGCAGGAAGATTGCCAGCAAATTGTCACAAGAAACGCCAGGATTCGCACTTCGCTGATGTGCCAATGGCATCGTTGTGATGGCATTTATGGATGACGTTGTCTGGTTTCGGACGAGATGTGACGTGCCAATTCATTGAGTTCTAAAATGGGAACCTCCGGTCGAGATTTGAATGAGGCGCTCCGGTCAAGATATGATAGATGACTTCGGTTGAGATCCAACAAAACGCTTCGATCGAGACTTGAGTGGTGCTCCGGTCGAGATCTGAGTGGGTGCTCCGGTTGAGATCTGATAGAGTGCTTTGGTCAAGATCTGATAGAGTGCTCCGGTAGAGATCTGAGTGGGTGCTCCGGTCGAGATTTGAGTGGGTGCTCTGGTCAAGATTTGACAGGGTGCTCCGGTCGAGATCTGACAGGGCCCTCCGGTCAAGATTTGACAGGAGTCCTTCGGTTGAGATTTGACAAGAGTCCTGTATGGAGCTGTGTGATGCAAGTGAAGAACTTTAGGGGGAAAAATATGATTGTGGCTCAAAGTAAAAGTTCTTATGGAAAAGAAGTATTATGATTGTATGTGTATTTGGGAATATTGAGATATCATACAGACAGAAATGAGATGGGCCGAAAGTGTGACAAATCTGTTTCCTATGGTGTAGTCTAGCATTTGTTGACCTAGAACATTAATGACAAATGGGCATTTATAAAAAAAAAATGCATAGAAAGTAAATAAGTACAGGTATGAATTATAAAAGTGTTAAATTGGGTCAACAAAAAACAACTCTTCGTAATACCGCCGTAGACAACCACCGTTGACGACAGTGTCTAGGAGTATTATGTCAAGTGTTTGCAGCTGGACTGCACTATTAGGAAAGATTTTATTAATAACATACGGGCCCTCACTTCGAAATTTCAATTTTTTAGGGAATTTCTTCGATGTATAAAGAAGCACCTGGTCACCTAAGTGTAGATCTTTATTGCGTAAAGTGACGGTCATGCCAGGCCTTTTGGCATCGTTTGTTAACCAATTGTGCGCGTGATAAGATATCAGTCTTGTCTCGCATAATTGGGCTAATGTAAATAGCCTGGTCTTGGCTTGTTGCTCAATTGTAGCTTTTTCACAGAGATTTGTAGAAAAAACTTCTATGACTCTTAGCGAAGGTACTAAGAATTCGACAGGCATTATTGCCTCTTGATCATACACTAGATGGAATGGGGTAACCCACCCAGTGGCTTTCTTCGGGGTGGTGCGGTAAGCCCATATAGCTGAAAAAAGTTTTGTTTCCCAATCAGAGTGACTAATTTCAACTATCTTTGTCAATATTTACATATCGTCTTGTTAGTTGATTTAGCCTGGCCATTACATCTAGGATAGTATGGTGGTGTACTCTTTCGGTGAACGACAAGGTAATGGCGTAGTAAATTATCAATGACAGCATTTAAAAAATGTGTGCCGCGACCACTAACTAGCTCTATAGGACAGCCAAAACGTGTAATAATGTTTTTGTGAAAAAAATGAGCTACAATTTTTGCGTTGGCGTCCTTTGTTGCCCGAGCCTCAACCCACTTAGTGGCGTAATCTGTGGCTATTAGGATATAACGGGCTTGGGTATGTTTCGCTGCTAGACTATTTGGTCCCACAAAGTCAATTTCTCACTTATGGAAGGCTTCGTCTTCTATAATGGGAGTTAGTGGCGTGAAGTCTACATTTGTATTGGCTCGTTGACAGACATCACACATTTTAATGACAACAAATGTGTCTTTAAATAAAGATGGCCACCACAATCCTGCTCGAAGGATAATGTTAGTTGTGGCTTCAGCAGAGAAGTGGCCATTGCCAATGCCCTCATGAGCCTGAGATATGATAGGTCGTATCTCAGATTCATAAGCGCATCGTCGGATTATACCGTCAATGCCCCTTTTGTAAAGTTGTCCTGCTATTAACTGAAACGACGCTGCTTTAAGCAAAAATTTTCTTTTTGCAGCCGTATTCAGGCCTTCTTTGAGTCTGCTTGTTGTTAAAAACTGAGTTATCTCTTCAGCCCATAAGGGTGTAGCATCAATATGAAAAAGACATGCATCAAGAAGATCATCGTTGACTGGTGCAGTTGCTTTTTCAGCATTAGGTAGCCAGGAAAGGTGATCCGCCATGAAATGTTGGGTTCCTTTCCGAACGACTATGCGGAAATTAAATTTCTCTAATATCAACAGCCATCGAGCTATACGTTTCGTTTTATAGGATTTATTAACAATTTATAATAGGGCTTGATGGTCGATGTAGAATGCAAAGGTCTGGCCTAGTAAATGATGTCTTAGTTGTTGCACAACATAGACCATAGCCAATGCTGCTGTCTCAGTTGTAGTGTAGTTTACTTCAGCAGGTAGAGTTGCCTGCTCAAGAAACGTATTGGGAAGTCTTTGCCATACTCGTCCAGTTGTGTATTCGGAAGATCATCGTTGACTGGTGTAGTTGCTTTTTCAGCATTAGGTAGCCGAGAAACGTGATCTGCCATGAAATGCTGGGTTCCTTTTTGAACGACTACGCGAAAATTAAATTCCTCTAATATCAACAGCCATTGAGCTATACATCCCGTTTTACAAGATTTATTAACAATATATAGTTTGTCGTGATTGCCAAAGGTGATTTTTCTAAGCTTCAAATCTTGGACAACACCTGCCATCTAGAGCCAGGGTGTACCAAGAAGGAGTTTATAAGTATTTGCATCTTCTGGTATGTCTAAGATGACACAATCGATTACAAATTTGACACCTGCTATTCAGACCTTAATATTTGATAAATGACCAGCAGGGTCTGTAACTCATTGATCAACCATGCGAAGTTTGTATCGTGGTTGATCGAGGGTATGGAAGCCCCATGACTTTACCAATGACAAAGCCATTATATTAACGCCTGATCCGCCATCAAGGATAGCGGATACTGCGGGATAGTCTTTATAGGACAAAGGCAAGGTGATGCTAGTCCCTTTACCAACACCTATATTCGACAGATTCATAGGAATTTGAAAAATTTCAAGAATTTCCGCACGAGCATGAGTTGTCGGTTGGATATTGTTGAGAACTAACAAATGGAAGTGTTGTATCATGATGATATGAGTGGTCATAAGAGTTTTCTACAAGATGTATTTGAGCAGATTCTCGAGGGTGTCTATGTTTTTGTGCTCCTAGATCTTGTTGTCCCCTTTGAGGTGGTCCTAAGAGCGCCAGCTGTGGTTGAGGTTCATGTCTAGATTGTTTGGGCAACTCTTGTATATGGACTTGGTTGTTTCGTGGTGGGTAATGCTGGTGTTGGTTTCGTGGAATAAACTATTGTCGAGGAGGTTGATAATGTCTCCCTGACTGGTTTTGAGGCTAGTTTCTCGAGTTGTAATAGCAATAGAGTGAGGTATGACCCATAAAGTTGTAGATGTCACATTTGATCAATGAAGTATCTGGGACTGGTTGGTATGAAGGGCACTCATTGACAGTGTGTGCACCTCGACAATGAGGGCACCATGTATTCTCTCATCTATGGTGGATTTGGCCAGTGAATAACTGACCTGGCATCGAACTCTGGATAGACTTAAGAGTGTTTTGAAACTCTTTTGTGAGTTTCTCCGGTGTTGCTGGTTAAGCAACTCCATTTGTGTTTTCCATAACTGTTCTCGTGTTTCCTCATTTGGTCGAGCTTCTCGGATAGCACGATGTGCTCTCCGTTCACGTGGCTCATCGACATCTGATCCCTCGTCTACTTCTCGAATGGCATCAGACATGGCTTGTTTCAATGATGTGTATTCATCATTGGAGCGAAGTTCACGTCATATCCATCGTGGGAGTCCAACCAGGAACCAAATGATGAGCATAGATTCAGTTGGTTGTTCTTGTACCTGACTTTTTAATCGTTTCAATCATTTTATGTAGTCATGCACAATTTTAACCCTTTTGTCAATTTGATGTTAGTCAGCTTGACAAAAGGACTTTCAATCAAACAAAAATGGTTTAAAACATTTGATGAAGGCTTCCTTCAAGAGTGACCAGCCTCGTTTATCTTCACAATCAAGGTTAAAAAACCATTCTTGTGCGTGATCGATCATGGTCATCGAGAAGAGCTGAACCACGACTTTCTGGTGATGTCTCGCCATAGACATCACATGCATTTTCAGAAACTTGAAAAAATCTTTGAGGATCAGTGTTACAGTCGTACTTAGGTAAATCTAACTTGGGAGTACGTTTTTCAGTACGCTAAACATTATTTACAAAAGCTCCATTTACGTGAGCTCATGCATGTGAAGCCTCTAAGCTGGACGTCGGTCAAGACCAAAGTAACAAGCTCAGTAATGATGCATGTGTGAGACTTCAAAGCGATGGTTTGGCAGCACAGATCGAAAAGGTTTGGCTTGGATAAGTGTCTGTATAGCTGTGGAATGGTGCCAAATGTTCACAGATTCTCGCTAAATTTGTGAACACGATTCTTCTTCGTTTTACTTCTTCTTCGTTCCAGTGGTTACAGTTCTTTACAGTTTATCTTCTTGTTTAAAACGGTTTCCAAGCAAAAGTATTTCTCAGATTACAACGTGTATTTCCGGGCTGTCATTGGGGATGAAACGATTACGTTACTTAGCTACATGCATTTACAAGCCATGCAACCAGTCCTAGCTCAACATAGTTCAACGTTCTGAATCAGAGAGCAAATCTACAATTTATCTACCAAACTATCTTAGAAAACCAGAGAATAATGCAATGACAAGTTTAAGCTACTCAGCAAGAAACAAGAAACAAGAAAACTAGCTTCCTAACAACATTCTAGCAGCCCAAGAATCAAGAAACACCCATTTCTTGATGCTTGGAATACCCAAGAACAATCAAGGACAGGATTGTTATTGAATATGCAAATCAAATCCACAATCTCAGTCTCTATAATTTACCTGCATGTTGAAACTACAAAATCAAGAAACAAGAAAGTTAATCCACATCTACATTCCACAAAGCAAGAAATTAAGCAAGAGATCTAATTAATGCACAATCACAAAGGAAATCAGAACATTCTCATAGGAATTTCACTCAAGAACATTGCCATGAACAAGGAGCTTCACAATTGTCAAGAACTCGTGGAAGATCTTCTTTATTCACTCAAGAGGAATTGACAATACAATCAAAGCTCCCTCACAAGAGAGGGGGGCCCTTAAATAAGCAAGAGGGCTGCCCATGTGGAGCCCAAGTGGCAGTTCCACCAAATTAGAAATTACATGTGGAAATTGCCCTTCCATTAGAGGTCACCATCAAAAGGTGGCTCACTCTAAATTATTTAAGGGGGTCTATACTTATTTACGGGGGTCTACACTTATTTACATTGTCTAGGAAACATTACTAGCTCCTACGTGGTCATTCCTTCTCTGGGATACACCATGTAGGCTCACATAAAAATTAACTGTCATCCTAGCTAGTAATCCTTGGCTCTCATCTTCTTCTACTCTCCTCCTTCAGAGACCTCCTCAATCATGGGTGAGAGATACTCTGTGTGTTCAGCTTGGCTCGGCATCTGGGGATTCTCTGAAATCCGCTAACAGGTCAAATGGTTGAAGATGGGTTGGGAATGTAGGTTTTTCAATTTGGCCAATAATGTAGGTCAGATGGATGAGTGCATATACTTGATGGCAAACTTAGATGACCAAAATTGAGAACTTGGCATGATTTGGAAATTCAGGGTGCTAGGAGTGAAATGTTGCAAAATCAAAAGATCCCTTGGGAGTCTAAGTTCACCCACCATTAGAGGAGTTCCAAAAGAAAAAAGACCCTTTGTAAAGGTACTTTTATTTATTTATTCTTTAGTTTCGACCATCACCAGGCCCAATCAAAATGCACAAATTTGAAATCTACGTAACGTAGTTCAAATTAACTGAGAAATAAAAATACAATATAGAAAACTTTGAAATTTGTATCCGGGCAGCATGGACTTATCCCATTGGTTTTTTTTTTCCTGCTCGGCACGTGCTTATCTGCCCGACGTCAATACCTCAAGTTAAATTTACTTGACTATGCTGGTTAGTATAATGAAATTTGCTAACTATACTAGTTACAGTTATAGAAATACAGTATGTACAGTTACATAAAATATGGTATACACAGTAACTGTGACTATGTTGGCATTCACATTAGATTAAATGTGATACGAAAAATTGAAATTAAGTATAATATCAGAGAGATTTTTGGTGCCCAAGCTTTGAAAATAGCAATGGCAAGGAGACCCAAATATACAATCGATTCTGTGATTCTTTACAATGAGAAAGATGAAGCTGATAACTGGAAGCCAACAAAATATATGAAGAACTCATGGATATTGCTGCATACATCATCAAAGGGCAATTTTCGACAAAAGAAAGAGCAAAAATGACTTGCAAATCTTATTGGAAGGCAAAAATTTTGGATTTTGAGACTATCCCGGGAGGTCAATTGATATCAGAAGTCTTAGTGCAACATGTATATATGCATTCAGAAATCAAAGTACATGATATCAATCCTCATGATCATCTAAAATGTAATTGTAAGTATATTAAAACATATGCACTCTACAGCAATCATAGGTGATTTCCTTTACTGATGCTCTTCAGATTATGATGTAAATGTTTCAACATTGTTTTTTTCTTTCAAATTTATATCCATTATGCATAAGTGAATGGGAGCTCGCACAATCACTTGCAAGAATATTAGACGTGATTTACTCTTATGTTGGAAAGCTGCAATACAGAGGAAGAAGTCCAAAGGAACTTGCAGATTGTGGTATCTATTTTTATGAATCTTTATATATGCCACAAATAGATGGAGGTTTTGGCAAGCTCAAAGCAATTCCATTGCCTAGTTTTCAAAGTGATGAGTGGCCTACTCCAGACAGCATTGTTTGTGAATCCTTGAGATGCAAGCTACTCATTGATATTAGAAATGCTATGAAGATAAGCACAGGCTCAAAAATTGTTCACCTAAGTTGGTTTATCTCATTGCATATATCTGTTGATTTTTTCTCGAGTGCTAGTGTTTGTAGGACACCAACTTTATTTGTTTGCAAGGATTTATCAGATGAGACTTTGTCAGATCTCATGGATCAAGGCTCGGATAGTAAAACAAATATTGACATAGAATGGCCAAAAACAAATATCACATATGTGTATTATATCACATATGTATTAGTAATCATATCACATATCAAATCGTTATCATATCAAAAAGCAAATGCTCGATCTCACATTTAGCTACTAGAGATACAAGAAAATTGAAGGTACATGGCTACCACTGGATCAAGACTTTGAACTAAATGGTCACACAAACCGAATGGAGATAAGCATTATCTACAATGAAGAATATTTGACTATGGTTGAGGTGGAAGAACATTGGAAGAACATAGCTCATGCTATTACAAACCAATCTACCAACATATTTCAGATTTATCATCAACGGAAGACTCGTAAGTACTTTATGTTTATTGCCATTTCAAAATAGAACAAAATAATAGAAAATGTCATCATTTACAATTGCACATTCACTAATATTTGTCATGTCACAGATGCGAAAAAGACAGGAGCTGATAACGTGCTGCAAAGATCTACCTACAACAATCACGATTGTGGGAGAACAATAGTTTCAAATAAACTTTAGTAAAAACCTGTGTATACACTCTTTAATTCAATAAATGAAAGCCCAAATTGGGCATCTGTAGATATATTTTGTGCTCCCAAATTCATAAATTGGAGAAGCGTTTGATATATCAATGTATATCTTTCTATGAAGTCTATACATGTATTTTTGTTCTATGCTATCTATATTTTTTTTTATCTTAATTTAGTATAGCTACATCATCCTTTGCACCATCATCAACAACGGGAGGCTGAAGCCTTGCCCTAGCCAGTATGCTCAAGATAATTTCTTGTCTAATTCTGTACACCTGGCTTGATGTGTACTCAGGAAGTGTAAACTGCAAGATAGAACATTCATGTATTAGTAACGGCTAAAAACATCAAGAAAATAGAAAACTAATCATGATTCCAAAAATAAGAATAAACAGATTTAACTACCTTAGAAATATCAACATCTTCTTGAAGGTTGAACCACTCAAAAAATAATTTTGCATTATATAATGTGTACCACCCATAGCTGAATGAATCATTTTGCTGGGATGACTGCAAAAAAATTCAGCACACAAGAAATCAATTATGAAACAAAATGAATTAGAATGAAACAAATACATTAGAATATTGATTTCAAAATATTGTTAAGAAAGATAGAATTTACCTCCAAACTAATGATCTGCCAGTCCACGGAATGGGAAACATCTGTTGGAATATATTTACTTAAATATGGCAAGTATATATCTACATCCTTATGCGTATTGCTAGTCGAGTTCATCTTGCCACAAAAACCTTCAACAGTATTATCTACAGATCTCTTTAATAGAGATCAGGTTTAAACTCCAGTGGTCACTGCAAAATAAGATAGAAATTCTATTAGCTACAATTCTGAGAACTATTTCCATTGATAATGCCAATGATAAAGCATTAAACAGCAAGAAGCATTTAACATATCTTACTTGGTATGATAAGGGACGAGCATGTATTTTGTTGCTGGTGTGAATCCACTAGTCAGACATTGTGACAATGTGTCGTTATTCTCCTTGAAGGCCTGAAGCAAAAAGTTACTGAGCACCAGCAATTGATTGGATGAATCTCTTGCAATGTCATATTGCAAGAGTGTAAGCCCAGACTCTATCATAGGATCACTGATAGAAGCCCGTCTATTTTTAAGATCCAAACAATTGACAACTCTATAACCTATACTAAAGTCAATTTCCTCTATTCTAAAACAAAAAGGAGTACCAATTCTATCTACAACATCGTCTATGTCCGTCTCGAACTTAAGATAATCATCAGAATCTATATATGTATAAAGATTTGAAGGAGCAAGAGGAGATGGATGAGTAGTATCTACAGGAATTACAGAAGTATCCAAAATCGATGTAGCAAAATGATGAATTAATGAAGTATCCAAAAATTCATCAGAGTATAAAATGATGAATTTTTCCGCATATCGCACTTGTGAACTGCGATATAAAATCACAAACTCTGATGAATTTTTGGATACTTCATTAATGAATTTTTGGATACTTCATTAATGAAGTATCCAAAAATTCATCAGAGTTTGTGATTTTATATCGCAGTTCACATGTGCGAAAGGATGTCATGTTGCACGTGTGGGCTTTGTACGGCCAAATGCGAGAGCGGCACATGTCAGGTTGTCATTTCACGTGTGTGAGATTTGTACGGCCAAATGTGAGAGCGACATGTGTTGTCCATCTAACGAATGAACACGAGACATGTGTCCTTGTGTCATTTCACACGTGTCCAGGTGTCACCTCACACGTGTCAGTGCCTACAGACCAATCGAAAATGAATACATGTCCGTTGACCGTTGACCACACAGAGGGACTTATGACCGGTGAAGAGTGCTTGACTAAGACTTTATCAAATACTGTTGAGGATGGACGAGGCAGACCATCTGATGAAGAATTCATGGCATTTCAATCCCAGATGGGCTTCCCTTGTCCATCATTAATGCATTTCACTAATGATTCCGCTTCAGTAGGTGGTCATTATATTGATCATCCCGATCTGGTTGCTGTTGATGATGAAAAATGTGTAAGTGTTTAAACTTCCTTGCATTAGAATGTTCTTAACTACTGAATATATTTTTTCTAACATATTTTTTATTGCAGGATGCTGACATAATTGATGATTTTGCTGCGAGATGAGGTGGCTACAGACAATATGCATCCTCGTTCCAGAGGAATAGTGGACTTGGCCACTATCTTAGGCATTCCCTGAATAATGAGATCTGTATTGTTCATTCAAAGCTGAGCCCAGTTGGGACAATGATGATTGAATGTCTTTGTTATCTTCCACTCGACAATCTTCTAATTTTCTCTTCATATATGAACTTGCATGCTTTTCTAAACGTGTTGTATTGTGTGGACTTTGTTATATGTCAAATCTGAACTCTACGGTAGAACCACTGAAACAGTTGACAAATGTAATTTCATTTTTCATTGGTTCCTCCATGTTGTGTATTTCAATAAAATGTTGCTCGTGCTTGCCAATGTGACTTCTCCATCCCTTGTGATGACCATACACTCAAGCTTCCAAATGTGTTTGCAAAAAATGTTGTATGATCTCTTAGTATGTGCTGCATATGTCAAAACCATAATGTTAGCCTTATGTTTGGATCTAAATATATATGGAAAATTGAAAGCATCTTGAAGTTTTTATACTAACCATGAGTGATATGATCTTCTCCCCATGCTTTTAATACTGCACTAACAAACTTGACACAAGTCCTTTGGACAGCTTTCTTATCAATATCAAAGTATTTATCTTTTCTTAAAACATTAATCATACTATCAAGCTTCTGCCATATATCAACGTTTAGTACTCTGGTTTTGTCGTCTTTCTCAAAGTCTTGAGTGGCAGCAATAATATTTGTCCAGACTGAGTATTGAATATTAAAAGCCTTACCAGTATGATTTGATAGAAAACGACGTGCTTTTGCTCCTCCTATGCTTGGTTTAGTTGGCATGTTCCCATTCTTTCCTGAAAGCTTTTCATCTTTTTGAATTTTGACATGTCCCTTATGAAGTCTTGCTTTTGATAAAACATCTTCTAATCGAGAGATAGCTTCCTTTGCTAATGATGCTGGCTTAGTATTCCAAGCAAAAACTATATGAAAATAAATGATCTTTTCTATTAATCTAACTTCTACATAAAGAGTGCAAACATGCACATTTTTCAAGGGGATAGGCAACACAAGCTTCCAATTTGGATCTGCATATTCTCTAATAATTCATGTGCTCCTAGTAACATCTTTTGCCATTTTCATGCAGTACAAACAAGGGTGTCTTGATCTAGCACATGAGAGACATTATACATACATTTCAATGTTTTCAAATCACCTGCTAAGTGTCGTTCAACTTTGAAGTCTCCAACTCCTAGAACATTGAGAAGTCTTCCATCCATATGGTCCTTGATGATCCTAGGATAAGATGTCCTTGAGAATATCCATGATAATATATCATGATCCTCCTTCAGCACCTGTCCAAAGAATTAATCAGACTTAGTTAACAAAGAATTAATACTATTCAATGAATGTAATGTAATAATGAGGCTATTTACCTAAAACGCTGCCAACCACCATATATCATTTTTTGATTGGACACTGAATTTGAAACCTTCTTGGTCCTATGTTTGTGGTAGTGCACCATTCATGATTGTTATACTAAGTTCCCTCTCCATCTTTTGCCCTCTCACAATTTCTGATTCATCTAAATTAAGTACTATGATTATTTTTCCATTCACCTTTTCAAAGGTTATATTATAAAATGTGATGATGTATCTTAGGGAGTAATTTAGATCAACAAATAAGTTGTTTGATGAATTATAGAATATTGATCTTCCATCAGTTTCATACACCTCCTCAATATGAAATGGAGTTCTAGTGATCTTATGCATACCTATGTTTAATATATCTCTCTCTTTTTTCAAGTGATATGTCCTAGGGATTGGGACTTTTCTAATTTGAGCTTCTCTAATTAGTTTAAATATTGTTGCATATGCTTCCCTACTAATACCTGCAAAATCACAAGCACCCTAAACTATAGTCTTATCTAAAAAAATTGTAATGTCCACCCTCAAAGACTCTGTTATTTTACACTTTACATTCAAGATGTCCCAGACTTCTTTCAATGTCTGAGCTTCGGATACATTGCCGATTTGTGTATCCGTGATGTTGAGGATGATCAGCGCAAAAGCTTTTCAATCCTTCAGCTTTCATCTAGCGATTGCCACGTCGTCCGCTTCGGGTTTCCCTTTTGCACCTTTAACAACGTTGTACAATTCTTTTGCCATTAGTATAGTTTTCATCTTAAATTTCCACAAATGGTAATTGGCTCCATCAAGCTTGTCCATGAGAGGACTGGCTTTCCCTTGGGAATCCATGTGGAAGAATTAGTCTAAGTGATAGGAGAAACTATCAATGACTTAAGTATGAGAATCTGATACTGACAAATACAGAACAAGAAAATAATGACTCGATTGGCTAGTAGAGTCTTGTACTGTGGAGGCCAATCACGCTATAAAGATTGCTCTGATACCATGTTGGAAGAGAGAGGGGAGAATAAATGACGAACACGAACGAGAAACGAACTCAAATAAGAAACGAACGAGAAACGAACTCGAACAGAAAATGTTCGTGCACAACAGAATGAATTATTTGACTCTCTCCCTAAGCATGACTACGCCTATCAGAATGCAGAACTTTAGTGATAGAAATCACAATACAAGTCAATAATGCAGTAGAGCAAAAGACAGTAGCGGACGAAACCCCGTGCCCTGCAAAGCTTATTTCTATCTGTAATGAGGAATCAAAATCTCTTCTCCTAGTCTCTCTTTATCTCTTCATACATTGTTCATCTCCCGTCTCACGTCGTTGAATACACAGATGATATCCAATATATACATAATATTACAGGTGTGCAGATGTGAAAGTACAGAGTGGATGTGTTGTTTGTAAGAGATCGTGGGTGGCTGCAATCGTTGTCCAATATGTTAGCGCAACTACATAGGGTAAGCATGGAAATGGTGTGATGTTAGGTGAACGTTGGTGATGATGCAAAAGTGTGTCACTCTTACAAATGGCCTTAGGATAAGATTTACAAGGTGCCTTAGCTTTTAGGACACTTTTGGCATTCAGTAAGGTAGTGTCCCCTTTTTGCCTGTCACCATAACCTGTGTAAGAACACAGTGTCGTGATTCATTCGCATTTTTTTTGTTTGTGCAAATTTGCGTGTAAAAAATACAGATTGCATGACAACGTTAGTAAATATGCAGCATGAATGGAGGCAGATTAAAAATTGGGATTTAGGAGAGTAGAAGGAGTAAATCCAACATCTTCTTTAGCTCCCTAGGGCATTCAGCTATTTGCATTTACAGCTCCAAAAAACGTCTTGCACTAAGTAAGATCCACACTTTTTTGTTATAAACCCCTGACTACTTAATATGCTACCCAATCTACATGGATTCATGCACTCATTGCTCCACATCAAGCTGTGGCCTTCTAGCATCCACTTCTTAGCACTAGGGTGTCCAATTACATGTGTTTACAGATCCACAATTCGTCTTATACAAAAAATGAATAGGAATTTTCTTGTTGTAAACCACTAGCCTTCAAAAAACTCTATAACTTCAAAGATTCATTGCTCGACTAATGCTTCATGGTTGGCTCCAAGCTTCTGACACTAGCATGGCCTTTCTAAAATTAAGCTGGGTAGCACTTTACAGTGCCCAATACCATCAACCGTAGAGAAAGATCTGTGACTTTACATTTTTTCCAAAAAGTAAGCCACCATGGCTAGTTCCCTAAATTGTCGCTTTCTCCTTCCATTGTAAATGGATTTCAAAATTCTCTCAACCCTGAGTTGCCACTACCTTGCAAGCCGTTTTGATCTGCTTTGCTCCCCAATTGATGGAGTACTCAAAGAATTCTGGCCAACTTTCTATCACAGTCACATGCTGAAGCAATACACCATTTTTGAGCAATTTTCCATGAATTCTTCAAAGAATTCACGATCATTCTGATCTTCCCCGAAGCTCCAATCAAAGGAACTTTGTTGTCTCCTGCCATCCGGACTGCCTATACCCCATATGGAGTGCTCTCTCCTAAGACGCTCTGAGTGCTATTTTTCTAGTGAAAGACACTATCCCATAGCTCCACCGAATCGTGCATAACTCCATCACCTTGCCGCTTTGATACCATGCTAAAATCTTGTTAGGATGTAGTGCAATATGCAGATCACATCAATCAATCACCATCTTCTTCATATAGGTCTAACCATTTATCCATAACCCCACAATTATAAAGCATGAATGTAGAAATTTTTTCTCGTTGGAAGGGTGTCAACCTATGGACCTTTCCCATCCCTTGAGGATTTTCACTTGTTACCTCTTCGGCTTCCTCATCACGCCACATTAGTGGAGTAGATGGATTTAGTTGGTGCAAAATTTCAGTAGCATAAAAGAGAGATTCATGTACTAACCATCCCTCTGACATGTTATCTTCAGGCCTTGTCTTTTGGCGCACAAAATCTTTTAAGACTTTCATGTATCTTTCCATAAAGAACATCCACCTAAAAAGTCACAAATGATTAAAACTAAGTGTTTTATTTAATGAGTTCATGTATCAATTGATTTAGTTTAAATACACATGCAAAAGAAAATTTATGCACTTATACCTAGTGTGCACTAGACCAGCAATAGAAACTTCTTCAACCAAGTGCACCAAAAAATGCACTTGCGAGTCCATGATGGAAGTCGGAAAATACCTCTCAAACATGCACACAATCTCCACCATATCCTCATGTCTGCGAAGATCCAGCTCACGAATTTCTTTTGAACACATCCATCTGCAACATATTCAATCCATTTTATGTCT
This sequence comes from Diphasiastrum complanatum, assembly GCA_029204225.1. NCBI lineage: Eukaryota > Viridiplantae > Streptophyta > Lycopodiopsida > Lycopodiales > Lycopodiaceae > Diphasiastrum > Diphasiastrum complanatum. The sequence goes on from MU831803.1 coordinate 93,149, forward strand.
ATTTGGATTTCTAGTCAATAAATACTAAATAAAAAAAATACACCAAGTACATGTTAATACTTGATAATGATTGATAGTTTGTATATGGTCTCACAAATATCTTTTGACAAGCACCCGCGAATTGACAATGGATAGATAAATTGAATCATCTTTAGCCAATCATGAGATTTGAGACCTTGCAACTTTCCATCCACTGTGAATGACGACCGTAGAGAATGGACAAAACCAGTTGGTGTTCTAATGTCATGAATAATGGAGCACACATGGTTAAGCTCCTCCTTAGTGAATGTCCAAGGTACTTTTGGAGCATGATCTTCACCATCCTTTATCCAATATTCTTTTTTGGTATTTGATTCTTTTAGATTGTGCCTTGCAACAATGGTATCTTTTTCACCAATCAAGTGTTTCCAAATAGATTCACCCACATTTTTAAATATGTGCATGGGATCAAGTAGGTGCTTAATCAAAAGATTCTTCCAATATTCCAAACGATGAAATATAGATATCTTTTCATACCACCGATTGGCTTTGCTTGAGATTCCTCCCATAGTTTTTGCCAATCTTTCATAGACATCCTCTTTGGAGGCATTTCTCTCTCAACTCTTCCTCCAAAATCTCTTCTATGAGTGTCTCTGAATGGATGGCCTTCATACAAGTATTTACGATGATTTTCATAAACAACTTTTTTGAGACTATAAGAGTATCTTCCCACAAGATTTGGCCCCCACAAAAACAAGCATTTTTTTCAACTGTTTGAAAGCCTGCCCAACAAATGGATACTATCAATCACCATTAAAAAAAGTATATGTCAAAGAATAACTCTAGCCATTGTAGTATATCATCATGTAAATGCCAGAAATTACTAGTTGTATGTAACTGTAAACAAACTCCTATGTACACAAGATAGACATTGTTTGAATGATTACCTAAGCATTCACCTAATCCTAGATAGTCATGCATTGTCCACATTACAATGGCATGTAGTGTAAACTCCCTCTCATGTAAGGGGCACAAAATGTCATATGTTTTTATTCCCTTCCACAAATCTTTCAACTCGTCAGTAAGCGGCTCAGAATACACATCCATGTTCTTAACCTTGCGTTGGCCAGGAATTAGAAGTGCCAACATAATGTGTCCCTCTTTTGTACTCAACCAAGGAGGAATATTGTAATTTACCAAGCAAACAAGCCAAATGGACCACATAGTTGCTCGTAATCCTTGATAGATGTTTCTCCGCTCTATTCTTCTTACTTCTCCCCCTTTTAATAGGAAACCACACGAGTTTCCAAGGGGTGCATATCAATCTAGATATTCCCAAGGAGAAGTTACAAAGAAGAATTGCAAAAAATCCCCAACACTTTTTCCTGAATGATTTATCTTAAGAATTTCTTTGTTATCATTCTCAAAAATTGACCTATAATTACAAAAGGATTTATGGAAGATTCATATAAGAGAAACGATTTTTAGAAAACGATATCATAAGTTATTCATGTGACATCGTCCAAGGTCAACGGGTACTAAAACTTACCTTTCAAGGATACACATGAAATGTTAATAAATTCACAAATATATTCTTACATATATATAAAAAAATAGCTTGTTGGGTTTCCAGTTTCGTAAAGTCCTGAACACGAGATACAATCCTAAGCATGCCAATACAAGCAACCAACAAGGAAACGGGTGGTGGACAAACCAACCCAACCAAACCTAGATCGAACGGATCTAGCCCCCAAGCTATGGATCAATCACAAAGAAGAATGAGGCATCACACTAGCAGCATATGGCTACTAGTCTCACAATCAAGGATACAGTAGTGAGAGCACAATATGTATACTTATACAATCCAAGGCCCATGCACGACTAGTAGTGCACTATGACACCTCACTGTGTTGGAGTTTAATCTAACTCCTACTCATCCCAACAGCCCTCCTTTCTTCTCTAAATTTTCCTCTCTCAAATGTAACCTGCAGAAAATGGACTATTTTTTAAATAGTCTGTTTTTTGAACTAATTGTCGCTACAGTCTAGTTTTTACTCACATTTTTCCACAGCCGAAAAATGCGGAAAAACTCCACATTGTGTTTTTACACGGGGTTTTTGACAGGCGACAATAAGGGCGTAAAAATGCGACACTGTAGTTTTACATGCATTTTTCTGACAGGCGACATTGCAAGTTTTGCACGAGTTTCTACACAGGCAAAAATTGCAAAAAACTCGACAGTGCATATTTACATGCAGTTTTCTAACAGGCGACACTACAAGTTTTACACGGGTTTCTACACAGGCAAAAATTGCAAAACACTCGATAGTGCATATTTACATGCAGTTTTCTGACAGGCAACACTGCAACTTTTACAGGGGTTTCTACACAGGTGCAAATTGCAAAATCTGATAGTGCATATTTGCATGCAGTTTTCAACTAGCGAAAAAGGCAAAAAACCTAAATTGCAGAAAACCCGACATTGCATATTGCATGCAGTTTTCAACAGGTGAAAAAAATGACACTTGCCCTACAATAGGCTGAAGGTGTCCTACAGATAAAAGCGATGTCCTACAAATACCGAAGGTGTCTTCCAAACACCGAAGGTGTCTTACAAATCCCAAAGGCTACTCTCAAGTAAAGGCAACGGCCAAAAAAAGGCCAAGGAGTGTGGCATTTTCAGTCGCAGAAAAACCTTAAACAAGTGATATTTTTTTGCTAAAAATCAAGAATCATTCAGCCACATTGCAATTAGCCAATGACATTTTCATCCATCTTGGTTTTAATTTGCTACATCTTCTTGAGCAGCGAAATGAAAGTCTGGTACGTGCTGCCTACTCCTCCTATTCGGATGAATTCCACTCCTTTCGAATTTCCTCCAAGGATCGCAGGTACGACACCATTGACATTACCCCAGGTAGAATTCAACTAATTGGGTTTCCATACACTGGTGAGACCATCCGTGTCAAGGGCACAAGTTATGATCAGAACTACTTCAAAAAGTTCTTACTCGACAACGGCAGAACCATTGCTCAGACAATGATGGTATTGCTATAAAGCTAATCAAGGATCCCAAACTACGTGCTGCGGCAATAGTCCTGATGGTCCTAGTCGGTATGCATGGATCACATTCTTGTTAGATTTATTATGCTCAGCCTTAAACAAATTATTCAAGTAATGAGCATCTTGAAAAGTGAAGGCCAACTACATGTTTTTGGACCTTCACATTTTTTTCCTTTTTTAAAAGATTCTTTTTTTGCCTTAACCTTCTTCTTAAACACCTTCGCCTTTTTGCACTTTAGCGAAAAATGCGACACACTGGTTAGAATGCCTTAAGAACCATTTTCAAGGCACCTTCGGGTTTTTTTCAGCTTTTTCGTTGTCTTAAGATTAAGACAACTTCTGTTTTTCGTTGCCTTTAGTCTAAAGCACCTTCTACTTCTTTGCGGCCTTTAGTCTAAGGCACTTTTCGGCTTTTTTTGGCTTTTTCGTCTTCTTCGCTACCTTAAAACTAAGGGCACCTCTAATCTAAGAGCACCTTCAGTATTAGGACACTTTCAGAAATTGCTGACCTTCAGTCTAAGGGCACTTTTGGGTTTTTCGGGTTTTTCGCATTTTTGCTTCATTGGCAGACCGATGTCGCCAACTTATAAGCAACCCTAGAAACAACTGGACAACCAAATATCCCAAAGGTAGTTAGCGGTTACCAACTTTGTACATATACAAAGACTGGCATAAATAGCATTAAAAACTTGTAAGATATTTATCTCTTGACACTTATAAATATATATACTAGCTGAATCAAGCTATGTAAGTGTCAATTGAAATTCTCTTTCAATCAGAGTTATCTGTAGCCAGCGTTATCACGCTCAGCAAGCTGAAGTTATTACTTCAAGCCATTGTACTCACTGTTGATAATTTTTCAGAGTGCAATTTTTGTCTCACTACTGTGTCATTCATTTGTGCCATTTGTATGAATTCTTCTACTTGAATATTTCTGCTGCTAACTGTTGTGTTTCCGTTTCTACACGCCTACGCTCTGAGCAACAAGCTTCCACTGCGCTCACGCCCACCATTTTGCAACATGGTATCAGAGCGGACATTTCAGTAATCTGTATTTCTATTGCGGATTATCAGTCTTGTTTCTATCAAGACGTCTTCTAGCAAACGTGTAGCCAACAGTATTCCAAACATCGTTGTTTCTACCAACAATCTCGTTCAACCAACGATCATCTAGTTCATCTCTCATTGACAAACTCGATGGAGATAACTACCAATGATCATCTAGTTCATCTCTCATTGACAAACTCGATGGAGATAACTACCATCTCTGAAAATTCAAAATGAAGGTTATACTTCTAGCCAAAGAAGTATGGAACATCGTTGATGGCACAGAGTTCAAACTAGAAGGTGATGCAGCCATCATCACCAAGTGGAGACTAAGAGATGGCAAAGCATTTGCCATGATCACCCTCAACATTAAGGATACTCAGATCAACCACATACGTGCTACTCAAACAGCTAAGGATGCATGGGACATCCTACCAACTCTCTATGACATTAGAGACGTTACATCCAAGCTCCATCTGAGGAAAAACTTCTTCACATCAACACCTTCAAGAATCTTATGGAGCATATAACTACAACTGGCTCAGTCATAGAAGATTCCGATGCACTCATGACTCTATTATCGAGTCTACCTGGAGCATATGAAAATTGGTTAATGGCAATTTCTACCCAGGGGCACCTCACTCTATCAAGAGTAATTTTGCTACTCCTACAAGAGGAGATCAGAAGATCAGCATCCTCCTCAGGCTCAGGATCGGATCCTCAAGCTCTATATTCAAAAAATCAGAAGTTTAGATCCAAGGGATCTACACTGGTCAGGCTATACTGACAAGAAGAACAACATGCAGTCTGGACTAGGATCGAATTCAAGCTCTTCATCATTCCAACCTATGCAAAAACTATTTTGCAGATACTGTAAGAGGACTGGCCACAAAATCAAGGACTGCTGAACTTTGAAGTATAACAACAAAAAGAAGAAACAATTCCAACAACAAGCACATAGTACTATAACCAGTCACTCGAATTAGCAACAAGAAGAAGAGGAAGATGAAGCATGTTTCGTGACCAAAGTCAGAGAACAACATGATATCGATTCCTGGTATCTAGACTCCGGAGCAACTCAACACATGAGTCACCATCGCGACTGGTTCAAAGACTACAAGTCATTCACCCACTCTCGAGTTGTGCAACTTGGAGACAACTCATCACATTCAATCGAAGGTGAAGGAACAATCAGAGTTGAATTCAAAAGAGGTAAGGTCAAGTTGTTGTTCAACATTCTCCACATTCCAAATCTGACCAAGAATCTACTCTCAGTTAACAGAATCACTGATTCAGGTCGAAAAGTCAAATTTGATACAGAAGGCTGCACAATCTTTGACAAATCTTGGAGGTTCTAGCCTACGGAAGAAGAAGCGGCTAACTTTACAAACTCAGCCATTGCTATTCTTCTAACAGTCAAGCTCTTCATACAGTCACTTCTGAATCAACTGACATATTGTGGCATTTCAAACTTGGCCATCTTAACTACAACAGTATTCAGCAAATGTCAACTCAGAGTCTAGTACAAGATCTACCTTCAGTCAGCAAGCCAACTTCTCCATGCGAAAGCTGTATCATCAGCAAGCATGCTAGAATTCCCTTCAGTTTAGACTCAGTCCATACATTCAAGGGCTTGCTTGACCTTGTACACAGCGACATTTGTGGCCCAATGCAGACTACTTCCACATGGGGAGCTCTCTATTTTCTAACCTTCATCGACGACTTTTCTCGAAGGACTGCAACCTACTATATGAAGAACAAATCCGAAGCATTCAAGTTCTTTAAGCAGTTCAAGGCATCTGCAGAAAACCAGACTCAGAGGAAGATCAAGGCTCTACGCACAAATGGAGGGAGAGAGTACAAATCCACAAAATTCATGGAGTTCTGCAAGGCCAAAGGGATATTTCAACAATACACAACCAGCTATTCACCTCAGTCGAATGGTGTAGCTGAGCGGAAGAACCGGACACTCATCAAAAGTGCCAAGAGCATGATGGCCCATGCCTCTCTTCCAAAAAAATTCTGGGCAGAAGCTATTACTACAACTGCCTACTTGCAAAATCGATCCATCACCAAGGTCCTGAATGGCAAGACAGCTTATGAGGTGTGGATAGGATCAAAACCATCACTCCAACATATTCGAGTGTTTGGATGCATCTTTTGCTCAAATCCCTGAGGATCTAAGAAGAAAGCTAGATGACAAGAGTAGAAAAACGATCTTCATCAGCTATTCCCCAGACCACAAGGCATACAAGCTCTACAATTTGTATACCGAGAAGGCATTCACCAGTAGAGACATCATTTTTGTAAAAGACTAGTTCATCGACCACAAAGGAAAAGCTGCTGATAAATCTGACTCTAGGATCAAAAAACCAGTCAATTTCGATCCAGAGAGTCAACTGTAGAATCTTGACCCTGACTCAGATGATGACTCAGAACCTCAACGAGTCAACCCACATCAGAGGACCGATGTTCAACCCAGAAGGTCGAACAGGTCCAGATAGCCTCCATCCAGATTTATGGATGATCCGGTCTGCTACTTTGTGTAGGAACCAAACACTGTTTCTAAGGCGATGTCTACTCCTGATGCTGACCAGTGGAAAGTAGTGATGGACACCAAATTCAATTCTCTTATGGAGAATCAAACATGGACACTCACTGAGCTGCCAAAGGATCCAAAATCGATTTCATGCAAATGGATATTCAAGACAAAGTACGACGCTGAAGGGAGGCTAAATCGTTACAAGGCCAGGCTACTCACCAAAGGCTTTCCTCAGATTCCAGACCTAGACTATTCAGAAACCTTCAGCCTAGTCATCAAATATGCGTCGATCCGTCTGCTCCTCTCCTTTGTAGTCACGAAAGATCTCGAAGTCCACCAGATGGATGTCCAGACCACTTTCCTTAAGGAACCATCGAAGAGGAGATCTACATGACATAGCTAGAGGGATACGAACTCAACGATAAGCAACAACACCTTGTATGTAAAATCCACAAGGTGCTCTACGGGTTGAAACAGTCACCTAGAGCCTTATTCCAGAAGATCAATGCATTTCTGATAGAGAATGGTTTCATTTTAAACTCGGTAGACTCGAATGTCTATTTCAAGTCTGTATCAAATTACTTCATCATCATCACTCTCTATGTAGATGATACAATCTTATTCAGTAATAATCTGAATCTGATGAAGGATACAAAATGCATGCTGGCCCAGGAATAGAAGATGACTGACATGGGTCCAGCCCACTATTGTCTCGGAATCCAAATTCAACAAGATCGACCCAGCATCATCGGCTCACTGATGTATGATCTGCACACGACCAGGCCTTGCATATTCGATCGATACACTCAGCCAGTTCCTGTCAAATCCAAGCGTAGCTCATTGAAAAGCGCTAACAAAGGTCATGAAGTACATCCAAGCAACGAAAACTCCTGCTACGGAGGCAGCGAAACTGCCAACATCTTTGAAGCCTACACAGATGCGGATTGGGCAGACACAAGAAAATCAACTTCTGGATTTGTATTTTTGTACAACTAGGTCCCAATCTCATGGAACAGTCGGAAGCAGACCTCCGTTGCATTATCATCAATGGAATTTGAATACATAGCTGCCACGAATGCAACCAAAGAGGCGATTTGGCTAAGGCAACTTCTTGCAAACCTCAAACTTACACAAACACCTCCTACAACAATCTATTGTGACAATCAAAGCACAATAGCACTTTCTCTCAATTTGAAATTTCACTCTCGAAGCAAACATATAGAAATCAAGTATCATTACCTTAGAGAGAAGGTTCACAGCAAGGAAGTAGAATTGATTTTTTGCAGAACAATCTACATGGCAGCAGATTACTTCACAAAGGCTCTATCAAAGGAGCAACATCTCAAATTTAATGATATGTTAAATCTGAAGATCAAAGTTCTTCAGGATCCACATTAAGGAGGAGTGTTAGATTTCTTATGCTCAGTCTTAAACAAATCATTCAAGCAATGAGCATCTTAAAAAGTGAAGGCCGACTACATGTTTTTGGATCTTCACATTTTTTCCCTTTTTTAAAAGATTCTTTTTTTGCCTTAACCATCTTCTTAAACACCTTCGCCTTTTTTGCACTTTAGCAAAAAATGCGACACACTGTTTAGAATGCCTTAAGAACCATTTTGAAGACACCTTCGGGTTTTTTTTCGACTTTTTCGCTGCCTTTAGTCTAAAGGACCTTCGACTTCTTCGTTGTCTCTAGTCTAAGGCACTTTTCGACTTTTTTTGGCTTTTTCGCCTTCTTCGTTGTCTTAGAAGTAAGGGCACCTCTAATCTAAGGGCACCTTCAGTCTAAGGGCACCTTCAGGAATTGTTGACCTTCAGTCTAAGGGCACCTTCAGGTTTTTTGGCTTTTTCATGTTTTTGCTGCATTGGCAGACCGGTGTTGCCAACTTATAAGCAACCCCAGAAACAGCTGGACAACCAAATATCCCAAAGGTGATTAGCGGTTACCAACTTTGTACATATACAAAGACTGGCATAAATAGCATTAAAAACTCGTAAGATATTTATCTCTCGACACTTGTAAATATATATACTAGTTGAATCAAGCTATGTAAGTGTTAATTGAGATTCTCTTTCAATCATAGTTATCTATAGCCAGCGTTATCATGCTCAGCAAGCTGAAGTTATTACTTCAAGCCATTGTACTCATTGTTGATAATTTTTCAGAATGCAATTTTTGTCTCACTATTGCGTCATTCATTTGTGCAATCTGTATGAATTCTTCTACTTGAATATTTCTGCTGCTAACTGTTGCATTTCCGTTCCTGCATGCCTACGCTCTGAGCAACGAGCTTCCGCTGCGCTCACGCCCACCGTTTTGCGACAATTCCACCAGGCGATCTTTTCTCCTCACCATGATGCTGAACAACCCCACTTATACCTATAAGTGGGCAACAAAGATCTCAGACAAGCTATGTCTAGCCCTCAAAGCACGAAAAGCTACCACCAAGTGTGGTTATCTCTTACAAATGATGCTCCAACAACACCTAGGATGCAGGATGACCGCAATCCTCAAAGACCTTGAAGATTAATATCTTGCCACCAGAAAGCGGGCCAGTCCTCAAGTATCAGCCAAAACTACCTCACCTGCACTTCCCACAAAAAAGCAGAAGGGAAAGGCTATAAGCACCGAAGAAGACATCTCCCCTAATATCTTATCCAGTGATATAGCGACAGAGTATGTTGAATCCGGTGGGAGCCTTAAAACTTCTCAGGTCCCAAAGGAAGTATTGGCGAAACAAGAGGCCCTAGTTCAACAGGCCCAGCAAAGAAGACAAGCAATAGCAGCCACCAGAAGTTCTTTTGATAGAGGTGCTTTTGGCTTCGGTTCATTAGGTGGTCCTGCTTCAGTTCATTAGGTGGGCCTTGCTAAGGCTTACCCAACTAGCAAAGGTGACTTAATTAATTCCTACCTAACACCCAAAGGGAGATAAAATACTGATTGCAGCTAAACTAAGCAATGAAGCAATAAAAAGCATGCCACAATACATAACCGATGAAAAGGAGGCAAAAGGAGGCCCCATCACCTTCCCTCAATGCACCTTTCCAAAGGGAACACAATGAAACTTAAGATAATCACAAAGTAATTTGTCAAAATCTCAAAGTGATATTTACAAGGGAAATGCCTCTCTTCTTATAGCAAGAAGGGCCTAGCAACTTTTCTTGCATATCATGCACAAAATCCACCGCCGCTTTAACTTTAAGGCATTTGAGGCCAACGGAGATTCCATAAGCTTTCACCTCAACTTCTAACTTAGAACTTAGAACTTTAGAATCTCTAATCTTGAGTCTCTAACTTCTAAACATAAGATAAAATCTTTTATTTCTAAGCTTAAGTTTCTTGAGTTTAAGTTCTAAGTCTAAGTTTCTACCCATGGACTTACAAAATACATGCCATAGTAGAAGTTTATTAACCTTTACTTTCTTTTCCATCTTGGATCTTTTGAGCTTCCTGGAGGGGATCAGGAGAAAGTATGGGATTTCCACAGCTCTACCATATCAACAGGAAGCGCCAAAGTGAGGGCTGCTCGGTAATAAAGCTGCACTATGACGTTGATGTGATCTTCTTGAGTCGTTAAAGGCTTATTGATGTCAATGGCAATTGGTGGTAGCCCTCGGTCCCAGTAACCTTTTAGGTCTGCCAAAAATGCCACTAGGCCGCAGTTATCTGAAAAATAACGCACATCGCGATCAAGGTTGCCATGGTGCTTTTGGTAGTATACACGACAATTTGTGACCATGTCATCAGCCGGGTTGCCGGTATTTACACCTGTGAGCGTGGGCCAATAAATCTTATTCTTCGTCTTTGTGGTAAGAAACGGTTCTCGACGCGCAACCGGATAATAGTATGGATAGGTGCGCAGGTAGGCGGGTGCTTCAAGGTACTATGCCATGGAGGTTTTGCTTTGTAAAGACAATTGGTGGCCCAAAGTGGTTGTGGATCAAGGAGTTTGAAAGCTTCATTTTGAGTTTTGTAGTGATCAAGATTTGGAAGAATGTAGCCGCCTCGCTCTTTGGTCTGATACTTCTTTGCAAACTCTTGAGAGGTAAGCAAATCCTTGCTAGGCACATTCGGAATGATCCTATGCCTTATTGTGGGTGCTTCAGCTGCTAAGGAATGTTCCTCTTGTGGATCTATTTGAGGGGAGAGAGGTGGTGAAGGATTGGATTTAGCAATGCGCTAGGTTTCAAGAGAAAAGTGGTGTTGAATGAAGGAAAATTTAGTTGTGTCGATGGGGTTAGAAGTGGAAGAGATGTGTCATGTGCCAACCTTAGCATTCAAACATCTTATCCATTCATTAGACATCAAATTACAATGGAAATGCAAGAAATCAAGAAACTAGTCAAAAATCAAGAAGATAGCTAAACGTAGCAAAACTTCACCAAATTAGCAAAGTAAGGTATCTTTATTCATGATTATTGATCATTTACAAGATAAAATTGTCATGTGCCAACCTTAGCTTTCAAACATCTAATCCATTCATTAAACATCAAATTACAATGGAAATGCAAGAAATCAAAAAACTAGTCAAAAATCAAGAAGATAGCTAAAAGTAGCAAAACTTCACCAAATTAGGCAAAGTAAGGTGTCTTTATTCATGATTATTGATCATTCACAAGATAGGGGCCTGATTCTAGAGCATGATCATAGCTCTCATGTGATTTTAGGCACATGAACCACTTCCTTCAACAAGAAAGCTCTCCAAGAGAAGCTCCAAGATCTCTTAAAACTCAAAATTACAAAATGAACAATAGCCTCCAAATTTAGCATGACCTCAACTATTTATAGTGGTCATTTGTGCCTCTACTATAAGTTTGGGGCCTTATTTAGCTAATTTGTGCCTTACAACC
>MU831804.1:0-104523 GCA_029204225.1 Diphasiastrum complanatum
GAGAGAGAGAGAGAGAGAGAGAGAGAGAGAGAGAGAGAGAGAGAGCATCATGAAAACCGTGATGTGAGAGAGAGAGGAACCGTGAGAACAGAGAGAGAGAGAGAGAGAGAGAGGGAGAGAGAGAGAGTAGAGAGAGAGAGAGAGATAGAGGGAGAGGAGAGAGGAGAGAGAGATGAGAGGGGAGAGAGGAGATGAGAGAGAGAGAGAGCACGTGAGAAACTGTGAGTGAGAGAGTGAGAGAGGGAGAGCATCAGAGAGAGAGAGAGAGAGAGAGAGAGAGAGAGGAGAGAGAGATGAGAGAGAGGAGAGAGGAGAGAGAGAGAGAAGAGAGAGAGGAGGAGAGAGAGAGAGAGAGTAGTTCTGGAAATTGTGTTGCTTTTCTAACTTCTTTGGATGAGCCTACAAGTGTAGATCAGCAAGGAAAGTGTGAAGTTTTTAGCACGTGTGAACTTCACCACACACCCTATAGGATCTTAATGAGGTGTTGAAGAACAGTATTCTTGAGAAATCTATGACAAGGGCACAATGGCATACATCTGATGTAAAGATCTAACTCCTCACTATGAGAATTGAATGTCAGAAAATAATTCTAATAATTGCATGCATGGATGTTGCATGTACTGCATGACAACTCATAAAACTGTCTAGACATGTGTAGATCACAGAAACCACTTTGCATGTTGCATGCACTGATTGCATGTGGCTTGCATGCATATAGTATGACATTGCATGCTATCTAAACTTCTGCATGTCATCAAATTTGTATCTATCTACTCAAATACGACCTATACTAGAAGGTTATGTGCTCAATTCACATACCTTTTATGTACAACATGAAACTTAGTGAAAATCACCATGGACATGGCACCAAACTCAAGATAGAAAGATAATATTTTAATAATCTTCACAGAAAGAAGAGGAGTGGATCCAAACAATGGATCTTGAGTAACAAGCTCTTATGAGGAGTGGAACATCTTTTGGAGGGGTCTTCTTGTGTACGTGGAGCTATGCAAGTGGATGGATGTTATCTTGCTGTATAGTCAAGTAATGGATATGGAAAACAAAGTCTGTTCAAAGACTTTGATGATCAAATAGATGATCAAGAGGTTGATCTCGAAGGGCTTCAACTAGTCAAAAGAGAATGTAGCAATTTGGAGCTAGTCAAGAGCATCAAAGGAGAGGTAATTGGCAAAGGTGTTATGGATCTATTTTTGCAGCTTATTGAAGACTCAAGTAAGTTCAAAGTAGCATCAAGGAAGTGTTGTTCAAGTCTACTTTACTTGTTTTATCTCATGTTCGAGCAATTTCATGTGGATGTGTGCAAATTGTCAAGATATGGTAAACTAGCTACATTGGTGAGCATTGTTTTGATGTTGGATTTGTAACTAGCATTCTTGGCTAGTTTTGCTGATGGAAATGAAGCTATTGGAGGTTCATTATGTCACTCATTCATGGTCAAGTCATCAAGGTATGATGGTATCTTGTGGCAAGATGGAGATGGAAGCTCATTCATGGAGTATCATGGTGGATACATGGCAACAAAGGACAAAGAAAGAAGAGACATGCAAGCAAATGTTGATCATTCACATTTATTGTTTGTTTGATGTATTTTTCTAGAGAGTTTAGAGTTGGAAGCATGGTGGAATCATCTCATTTACATTCTATGTGATTCTTCATGGCTCATTGAAGTGATATTGCAACATTTTGTGAGGGAGCAAGTCATTGCAAAGGAGGTGGAGCTTCAAAATGTGTCCTCAAGGAAATGTGTAGCTGATATTTTTACAAAAGCATTGGAAAAGGACTCGTTCATGAGGAATAGGACTTCACTTGGAGTGCTATCAAAGTCTATGATAAAACTAGTTGAAGAGGGAGTGTGAAAGATTCAACTAGTTTGATCATATTTGTCTACATTTTCATATTTGGCATATTGAGGCCAAACTTGTTTTCGACTTAGAGAATAACTTTCCAAAGTTCATTAGTCTAAATTTCATTTGAATAAATACTTTTTGAAAGTTTGGGAGAGTTAGAATGCGAGTTTGAGTAGATTCAAATTTGAATCTTGGGTACATTGAATCTAGACCTAAAAATAGTACGGTTAGCATTTTGGTGGGAAAGCCAAGTGACAAATAAGGTTTGGACCTGTTATAAAAGTATGTAACTCATGGAGGGAGTAATATTATCTCTTATCTATCTCATTTCATGCTTATACATGGTTTTCTTGGGTTCTACTATCCATTGGTGCACTATACTTGTGATTGCTTGCAATTATATGTGTAGAATGATCTATAATTGCTATTTTTGGTTTCACACGTGTGAAAGATAGTAGCTTGCTGGTTTTCTATGGATAGCAACACTACTTTATCATTTCATTCAAGTAGATGCTGATGTTTCTACATTGGTGAGATTGTTTGTGTATTTCTCTTTGTAACCAAAGATCTTCTGAGTGGATTGGATCTAAATGATATGAAATTTTTCATACTCTTTCCTCCGCTTGTGTCATCTTCTCTCACTAAAAAATGATGTGTTGATCCATTGATCTTGCTTAAATCCAAGTGTAGTGAATCTAGATCAAGATGTAATGTGTAGAACTTGATAGATTCATTGATTAAGCAACCAATAACTCTCTATGATTGTAAAGTACAATCATTATTGTCCTAAAAACTGTAAAATTTATCACTTTCCCTTGTCCACATAGGTAAGCCTTGAGGGCTTGGCCTTGATCCTTGATGATCTGCTCGGCCCCTTTTGACTCGAATCCAAATCTCCATCCTCGGGTTTGTCATGATCCTCCTCGGGTTTGTCAAAATCCTCCTCGAATTTGTCAAGATCTTCAATGCACAATGAGTTAGATCCATTTGACAAACTCTTAGCAGATTGTGACTCATCAAAAAGTACATCGTTGCTTACCTTTACTTTCTTGGATGCAGTATCATATATCCTATATCCCTTGTTATTTTCTCCATAGCCAACAAAGATTCCTTTGAAGGAGATAGCATCTTCTTTCCTTCTAGTCTCCAAAGGAATGTGTACATAACAAGTACATCCAAAGATCTTAAAAACTTTTACATTGGGTTTCTTATCAAACAAGGCTTGATAAGGTGAGATCCCATCTATAGCACTACTAGGAAGTCTATTACACAAATAATTAGCACATGTTATGGCTTCTCCCCAAAATGAGATGGGAAGTGATGCATCAAGTCTCATAGACTTTGCACACTCACATAGACTCCTATTTTTCCTCTCGGCCATCCCATTTTGTTGAGGGGTGTAGGAACAAGTGTATTGTAACTTAATACCATTGATCTCACAAAAGTCTTTCATTTTATTGGAGGTGTACTCTCCTCCATTATCACATCATAGTGCTTTCATAGAATTACTAAGTTGTTTCTCTACTAGAGACTTGAACTTAATGAAAGCTTCATAAACAAGACTTTTCGTTGATAGTAACTCAATCCATGTGAATCTAGTACAATCATCTATAAAAGTTACATACATCAAGGCACCTCCATTACTTGCATTTGAAAAACTATGTGCATCAGAATGTATGAGATCCAAGGGAGAGAGAGATCTTGATGAAGATCTCTTGTAAGAAGACTTGTGTGTCTTTGCAAGGCCACATGCCTCACACATCTTTCCACACTTCTTGAAAGCTCTTGGTAGGCCGAGAGCTAGTTCCTTGCTTGCCATTGACTCCATAGATTGAAGATTAGGATGGCCTAATCTCTTATGCCAAAGCTCCACTTGAGTTAGATCCTCCCTAGCCAAGTTCACACTTTCACTTGCAACATTAGCATCCAACTTGAAAAGTCTACCTTTCTTAATGCCACTAGCTATGCACTTATCATTTTTCAAGATGGAACAAACTCCATTCTTGAAATGTACATCTAGTCCATTGTCCATTAATTGTCCTACACTAAGCAAGTTTCTTGAAATGGTAGGAACATACAAAACATTATCTAGATCTATCCTTTTAGATGTGCCTAAGCAAAGAGGTATAGATCCTATGCCATCTATCTTGCATGCTTGATCACTAGCAGTGTATATTGACTTCTTAGAGTCATTACAAGATAGAAGAGCAGAAAAATAATGCTTGTTAAAGGACATGTGGGACTAGCCCCACTATCTATCCACCATGTGTCTTGACTTGAAGTTGGTGTAGATGCAACCATTAGGGATGTGTTGAATCCATCCTCTTCTTCTTCCTCTTGAGCAATGTTTCCTTGATCTCCTTTGGCTTGTTGATTCTTCTTCAAGTAGCATTCTGAGGCAAAGTGTCTTTTCTTTCCACAAAAGAAACACTTTAGTTTTGCCTTGTTCTTTACTTTGCCTTTGGAGGTAGATCCTCCATTCTTCATCTCGGCCTCCTTGCCTTGATTTTTCTTGAATGGATTTTGCTTCTTCTTGCTTTTAGATGTAAAGTTAGCTTTCCCCTCTCCTCCATTAAGTGACATGCTATCCATTCTTGTCTTGAGGTGTAGAAGCCTACTCTCCTCGGCTACAAGAACATTGTGCAACTTTTCAATGGATGGAAGAGAGTCTTGAATGGAAAATGATTGGACTAAGTTGGTGAACTCACCACCTAGACCATTCAAGATGATTTTTACTAGTTCTTAATCTTGGATCTGCTCTCCTATTGCACTTAACTCCTTGTTAAGAGATTTGATCCTAAGGACATACTCTTGTCCACTCTCTCCACTTCCTTTCATGCTTTGGAAAACTTGATTTCTTAGCATGAGGATTCTTGAAGTATTGTTGATTCATAAATGCTCTTTAATGAATCCCAAGCCTCTTTGGATGAGGTACAAGAAGACACCTCTTTCAAGAGGTCATTGCATACATTTAACTTTATGCAATGTAGAGCTAATCTTGCTCTCTTCTTGTATTTGGCTTGTTCTTGGGGAGTTTGAGGCTCTTCCTCTACTCCTTGAACTATGTCATATAGATCATGGATCACTAGGAGTGATTCCATTCTCACTTTCCAAATGGAATAATTTGTGGAAGTGAGTCTCTCACTTGATTCCATCAAATATCCACCCATGTATGACATTTTAGAATGAATGCTTTTTAAAAATCACAAAGATTTTTTAGTTTTAAAAGATCTATGAAAAGGCCTAAAGCTTACTAGAATGCCTATAGGCTTGTCTCTATCAAACTAGCACACAAGCTTGAACGATACTCAAAGATCTTACCAAAAATTCCTAGCTTTCACTCTCACAAAAAAAATTGCTTTACACTTTTCTTAGAGGTTTCACTTCAACTACGGATCTAAACAATCAGCCTCTAAGATCTGATCTTAGACTCTAAAAAGAAATGCTTTAATGATCCAAAACACTATTTGGTCATAGGCATTAGCTAGAATGAATCTAGATCAATACTATGCTTTCAAAAGCACCAAAAATGAACTAGTATTGTGATTTTGGGACCAACAAACACAAAGTAACCTGAATTGAAAGTTGTTGTACAGTTTCACCCGTGTGAAAAGTACATACACATCCTCCAAGTTGTTTTGAACCAAATGATAGGATGCTGCCATGATGAAAATCTCACAAGGGATGAGGGATTCTCCATATCGCTCTGATGAATCATCAGATGGGGAATCAGAGGAACAAAGGTCAAGAATGGACGATGATCCAACAAGAATGGGAACCTGGGGGAGGCAACAAAGTGCAGCAAAGTCAAGCAGATCAAGTGCAGCGGAAGACCAAGAACCTTGCACTTCAAGTTCAGGCTGTCATCAAGCTTATGCTCGCATAGTCAATTTTCTTGAAAAGGACGAATGTACCTTATGCTTTGGAGATCATCCAAGTACCAAGTGTCCAATCAAGAATCCGTGCTTACTAAAAGGACTGAATATAGAGCAACAAGTTTGTTGACAACAAGATCTAGCGGTTCAATGGTCAGAAGCTAAATCAAGCCAACAAGAAGCTTATCCAAAAGATGGATGTCAGATAGATCCACCTAAATCACGAGCTTCTTCAACAACTAGTGGCAAGGCAAAAGTTTTGGTTATATCTTCTTTCATGTCACCGAACTCAATGGAGGACCATAACATCTTACTAGTCTATTTTGTAGAAGATCCTAAGGGAAATCTATTACCGGTGTATGCCTATCAATTTAGAGGTGATGGCATACTACACTCAGTTAGGTGCTATGGATGCGGAGGAAAATACCGCCTTGCTGATTGTCCACACCAAGGAGATCCGTCAAAATTTGATCCCTCGTGTTCACAATGCGGAGTTAATCATCCATGCCAAGATTGCCTGATGATAAATTCACAAATAGCAAGGAGGCATTTGGCCTATGTAGACAAACATGCACCTGGGGTGACCTTTCCACCTCGAATGTACTACAAAAGAAAACTCTTAGTGCCATCAGGTTATGAAGTGAGTGATGGAGAAGAAAATCTGACAAAAGTCTCAAGGTATGCAAAGATACCCTCGGGCAAACAAGTAGAACCATCACAAAAGACAAAGATGGTAGAATCCATCAAGCCAACGACCGTCGAGGAAGTCAAGACACTGGCAACCGAGGAAGTCTGGCAGATTCTATTAGGGCTTTTTTCACACTCAATGCGAAGAATTCTCAGTGATGAACTACAAAGGAGACTAGCATCAATAGGGCAACTTGAAGGCAATTCAACACAAGATCCAAGGAGAAATACAGTCACACAGCCTTCAACAAGAAAATGCAATGACCAAGGGAAGACTAAGGTTAATGATTGCCCCTCAACCAGTAAGATTCAACTAAAGTCTCTTTGTTCCACAATGCAACAGCCCAAACCAATGCCAAACCCGGGTATAACCACTCTTCAAAGGCCAAATCCAGGGAATCCAAGCCCAAAACGACCAATTGTACAACAACAACTAGTACCTAGGATGACAAAGCCTTGTCCTAAATCTTTGATATTGACTGCTGAGAAAAGTCTTCAGGTTATGGCATACCATGAATACCTGGACAAACAAGAGAGTCAAGCAAGCATGTCATATCCACATTATGATTTGGGGGAGTCTATGACATTGGGACCAGAGCCTTTTTCATTTATTCAAGCTGCTTTTGGGACCCAAGGATGATCTTTTCTTGCCTGGCCACAACATTCTCAAAATTTTTCTTCTCGGCTTCTCGTTCCTGGATCAGCCGCACATATTTCTCTATCCATATGGCTATGGCCTGTGGGGCCTGAAACTGTATGTCCTCAGGCTTAATCAGAGAGGCACCAACTGTCATTGCACTCGACGATACATTTTGTGCTTGGTCGATCTGGGCCATCTGGTGCTTCAGTTGTTGTTGGACCTCTTCCAATGTGATCTTCTGGCCGACCATCATGGATCTTATTTCATCTGTCTCTTTTTCTTTTTCTTTGGCCAGCTTCTACTATTGTGCGATCTCTTGGCCTTGGTACTGGACCTTATTCTTGAGCACTTGGTGCTGGCTTATCAACCAATGCATGTGGTAGCTTGCTTCGGATAGGCCGATCATCGAGCGCTTAGCTGCTTCAGAGAGCTTCTCGGGATTAGTGATGGTTGGGTATTGATAAGAGGTGTGGGATGGTGAAGCCAGTCCAAAAAATAAACGTTGTGGAGAAAATGAAGTTGGAAGTGGAGGGAGTGGAAAAACAATGTTAGTAGAAATGGTGTTGGTTGTGGCGGTGGTGGTGGTTAGTGGAGGGGTGACAGATCCGCTTTCTCAGATTCATCATCGCTGATCTCCATCAAGTCCACAGCATTAAGATATTGTGATGTGTCCTGGAGAGTATAAACTTGTTGGGCCTGTGGTTGCTGGTCTTGTGACTGCTGAGCCGCTCCCGTGTCTTGGAGAATGGTACTCCATACTCCTCCCCCCCCCCCCCTCCCCCCCCAAAGAATGTGCCTTTGGTGAAGTTGTCGGCGTTTGCAAGGTAATCAACAGGGATGGGGTGGTGACTTGGTCTGGTGGCTCAACTGATGTGGATGTGTTCGTGCCTGGTGCTGTTGTAAAAGTAGCTGCTCCATCACCCCATCGATGGTGTGTGAGGGTGATGAGTATTTTTGAAAGGCTGCTTGGGAGGATGAGTTTTCATCATCAAAATCAGATTCTTTAGAGTCTGTGTCATCTGGTGATTTCCTCTTGGCCTAAAGCTTCCTGCGGATGCGTTGTTGCCTTGTGTCTGACAACTGGGCCTTAGAGGTGTCGGCCTGTTGAGCTGCCGATGATGGTTCTGCGTCTGGATCTGGTTGAGAGCTTTGTGGCTTGTGTATCAATGGAATAATACTGGTGTTTGTCCTTTTGGGTGAAAGCCCTGATGGTGAAGTGGCCCTTGTGCGTGAACGCTTGGACTTTTTGGACTCAATAGGGATGTCCAAGGCTTTGTCTGGTTCTTGTAGTTGTCGTTGAAACTAGGAACCATTGTTTACCTGATTGAGTGTGAGATCCATCATCAGGTATCCCAGCACTGTAAACTGATGCTTGTTCTTGATACAGTCATGAAGGTAGTTTGAAGCAAACTGTGCCCAATCGTAAAGGTTTTGGCCATGTAGTCGTGGATATGCCATCATGTGGAATAGAGACATTGGTATCCGCAGCACCTTTCTTCTCAATCATTGTGTGTACCTAATCAAGTACGCACATGCCATTGCTAGGTGTTGATCATTGATTGTCTCAATGCAGTACCCATCTTTATTCTTCTATTTCTCCACTTAGGGATCGATATACTTGAAATAAACTATCTGTTCAATCTTCTGGAGCATCCTTGTAAACCCGAATGTATGCAAGTTGGATGCGACAAAATATATATTATATATATAGTTCTTGATAGGAGGAACTATGAATTGGCACGACCTTGGAGTGACATGGTAATTGGCGTAATACTCCAGAATTCGCACTGCACTGAGGTGCGAATGGCGTCGTTGTCAAGATATTTATTGTCGTCGTCTTCTTGCTACAGTCGACATTTGACGTGATGGCTCTTGAAGTACATTTCAAAAAAAAAATCAGTGGTCGAGATCTTGATGAGTGGCTCTGGTCGAGATCTAATGGAATGCATTCGGTTGAGATTTGAAGGGATGCACTCGGTCGAATGGAATGCTTCGGTTGAGATCTAAGTAGATGGCTTCGATCGAGAAGTGATTGAATCGCTTTGGTTGAGATCGGACAATAGTGCTCCTGTTGAGATCTGAGTGAAGTGCTCAGGTTGAGATCTGAGTGAAGTGCTCTGGTTTTGATGAATTGCTCCGGTCGAGATATGAGTGAAGTACTCTGGTTGAGATCTGAGTGAGGTGCTCCGGTCGAGATCTGAGTAAAGTGCTTCAGTTGAGATCTGAGTGAAGTGTTCCAGTCAAGATCTGAGTGAAGTGCTCCGGTCGAGATCGGACAGAAGTGCTCCGGTTGAGATCTAACAGAAGTGCTTCGGTTGAGATTTGACAGAAGTGCTCTGGTTGAGATCTGACAGAAGTGCTCTGCCGGTTGAGATATGATAGAAGTGCTCTAGTCGAGATCTAACATAAGTGCTTCGATTGAGATCTGAGTGAAGTGCTCCGGTCGAGATCTGACTGAAGTGTTTCAGTTGAGATCGGACAGAAGTACTCCGGTTGAGATCTGACAGTAGTGCTCTATGAAGGAATGGAGCTGTGTGATGCAAGTGAAGAACTCCAGGAGGAAAAATATGACTGTGGCTCATGGGCCTAAAGTGTGACAAATCTTGTCCTTATGATGGAGTCTGGCATTTGTTGACTTATAACACGTATGGTAAATAGAAACTTACAGAAAAAATGAAAATGCACGGAAGTAAATAAATGTAGACATGAATTATAAAATTAGAAAAAGGGTACTAAAAAGAAACATGCAAAAAGACAATAACAAAACAAGAAAAAATGTAAAATATATATATATCACGGAATAAAGTTAAATGGGGTCAACATAAAATAACTCTTTGTAATACTGCCATAGACGACCAATGTTGACAGCAGTGTCTAGGAGTATGTCGTCGAGTGTTTGCAGCTGGACTGCACCATTAGGAAAGACTTTATTGATAACATAAGGTCCTTCACTTCAGAATTTCAATTTTTCGAAGTGCTTCTTAGATGTATAAAGGAGTACATGGTCACCTAAGTGTAAATCCTTGTTGTGTAAGTGATGGTCATGCCAGGCCTTTTGGCATCTTTTGTTAACTAGTTGTGCATGGTAAGATATGAGTCTTGTCTCACATAATTGGGCTAACGTAAATATCCTAGTCTTTACTTGTTGTTTAATTGTAGCTTTCTCACAGAGATCCGTAGAAAAGGCTTCCATGACTCTTAGAGAAGGTACTAAGAATTCTACAAGCATTACCGCCTCTTGACCATACACTAGATGAAATGGGGCAACCCACCTAGTGGCTTTCTTCGGGGTGGTACGGTAAGCCCAGATGGTTGAGAAGAGTTTTATTTCCCAATCAGAGTGACTGGTTTCAACTATCTTTGTCAATATCTTACATATCATCTTGTTAGTTGATTCGGCCTGGCCATTTCATCTAGGATAGTACGGTGTACTCTTTGGGTGAACTACAAGGTAATGGCGTAGCAAATTGTCAATGACAACATTTAAAAAGTGCATGTCGCGATCACTAACTAGCTGAATAGGATAGCCAAAACGTGTAATAATATTTACATAAAGAAAACCTACTACAGTCTTTGCATTGGAGTCCTTTGTTGCCCGAGCCTCAACCCATTTAGTGGCATAATCTGTGGCTATTAGAATATAACGAGCTTGGGTGTGTTTTGCTGCTGGGCTTATTGGCCCAACAAAGTCAATTTTCCATTTATGGAAGGTTTCGTCCTCTATAATGGGAGTCAAGGGTGTGAAGTCTGCTTTTGTATTTTTCTTTGCATGCTGGCAGACATCACATGTTTTAATGACAGCAAATGCATCTTTAAATAATGATGGCCACCACAAGCCTGGTCGAAGGATAATCTTAGTTGTTGCTTCAGCAGATAAGTGTCCGCCGCCAATGCCTTCATGAGCCTGAGATATGATAGGTCATATCTTAGATGCATAAGCGCATCGTCGGATAATACTGTCAATGCCCCTTTTGTAAAGTTGTCCTACTATTAGCTGAAAGGGCGCTGCTTTAAGCAAAAATTTCTTTTTTGCGGTTGTATTTAGGCCTTTCTTAAGTCGGCATGTTGTTAGGAACTGAGTGATCTCCTCAGTCCATAAAGGTGTAGCATCAATCTGAAAAAGACATGCATCAGGAAGATCATCGTTGACTGGTGCAGTTGCTTTTTCAGCATTAGGGAGTCGGGAAAGGTGATCCACCATAAAATGTTGGGTGTCTTTTTCTAAACAACTACTCAAAAATTAAATTCCTCGAGTATTAATAACCATCGAGCTATTCGGCCCGTTTTACAGGATTTGTTAACGATATATAACAGGGCTTGATGGTCGGTATAGAAGACAAAGGTTTGGCCTAGTAAATAATGTCTGAGTTGTTGAACATCATAGACCATAACCAATGCTTCTCTTTCGGTTGTAGTATAGTTTACTTCAGCAGACACTAGTTGCCTACTCAAGAAACGTATCGGAAAGTCCTTGTCATACTCGTCTAGTTGTGCAAGAAGAATCCCTATGGCATACTTACTTGCATCTGTATGCACATGGAACTCTTTCATGTAGTCTGGTGAACGAAGTATGGGTGCTGTTGTAAGAGCTATCTTTAACTCCTCAAAAGCTCTAATGCGTTCTTCGGTCCATCTAGGATCTACCACAACTAAATAAACGAGACGTGCCTTGCCGATATAATCGAGTATAAAGATGCGATAATAATTAGTGTGACCTAGCAATACATAAACCTCCTTTACCGTTGCAGGTAAGGGCATTTCAACTATAACCTTGATTTTTGAAAGGTTGGTAGAAATACCGTCCATTGAGATTATATGTTCGAGTACTACTCCATGGGTGACCTAGATCTGACACTTATCAGGGTTTTGTGAAATTTCAAATCTATGACAACGAATGAAGATTTTCTCCAGTGCGTCAAGGTGCGTAGCCGCTGAGGAATGTACACCCAGATCGTCGAGATAAATCTCGACAATCCGATGTAACAAATCCTGAAACGCCCTTTGCATGACACGTTGAAAGGTAGAAGGGGCATGACACAGGACAAAAGGCATGACATTGTAAGCATAAATCCCATTTTCTGTTGCAAAGGCCATTTTATGTTTATCTTCAGGGGCTATTTGAACAAGAAAATAACAGTTGAATCCGTCCAAGAAACTGAAAGCTTCAGCTCCTGCCATTTCCTCTAAGATTTGGGTCATTAAAGACAAGAAAATATGGTCTTTTTTTGTACCCGCATTAAGGTATTTTAGATCAACACAAATACGAAGTTTGCCGTTCTTCTTGGGTACAACCACAATGGGTGATACCCAACTAGTATGTTGGACTTCATACATGAAACCAACATCCAACAATTTCTTAATATTCTCATTGATTCTCTCGCGATAGACATGGTTACATCTATATGGTTTAGCCATAATAGGCTTAGCGTTGTCTTCTAAAGGTATAGTATGGGCTGCGATTTCAGGTGGAATGCCTTTCATTTATGTGTAGTTCCATGCAAATACATCCTTGTATTTGCGAAGTAAGTTTCTAGATCAGAAAGTTGATCTGATGTAAGGTGTGCAACCAACATGAATTATGTGATCCATCTCCTCGTCAGGATCTTTAAGGTTTAACGAGATTGTTTTAGCAGGTCCTTCAAAGGAGTGGGACCTTGGTGTTGGTTCTTGATGTGGCTGTGGTAATTGGATAACAACGTCATCTATTGTGAAATCTTTAAATTTTTGTGGAAGATCAAAAGGTGGTTCCACAAAGTTTTTTGGAACTTTGGAAATCATCGACGTGGACGTGGAAGTTTGGTCCGATTGTTTGGTTTCTATCAATGTAGACAAGGGCTTATCGGTTGTTTAAGCTTCTCACGCATCTGTTTTTGACGCTCAATTAATTTTGTATTAATAAATTTAGTTTTTTGTAACTGAGGTTTTTTTGGTTGCTGAGAGGGTGGTGTTGTTGCCTCACTTATCATGTGTGGACACCGCATATGCCGTAACTCTGTTCCCCAAGGAAAATTCATCGACTATTTCTTTTACAAGCCTGACAAAAGGGGCCCTAGGGATCAAAAATTTTATGGACTTCTGATAGCTCCGTATATCCTGGAGCCACTTTGCGATCCTGCGCTTTCTACGCGGTCGAGGAGGTAGTGGCTGCATCCTGCAGAGCTCCTTTCTAGCCCATGGTGCTGCACGAGGGGCCGACCTACCCCTGCCATGCTCTACGGTCCTACTTGGGCCGGCTGCAGCAGAACTTGGAGGCGGTGGAGGTGGTGGAGGTGGTGGTGGTAGAGGCGGTGGAGGCAGTGGGGGTAGAGGCGGTGGAGGTGGAGGCGGTGGAGGCGATGTTGGCGGTGTGGGCAGTGGTGATGGCTGCTGAGCTGCAGGGTTTTATCGCTTTGATGTAGAGCCTGCCTTGCGAGGGTTCTTTCTCTTTCGCTCGTGTGCTCCTCTCTCTGACCATCTATGGGTCACCTTCTGCTTCATCCTTGTTGTGTGTGACATCGGGGTGCCCTCATCAGAACCACCCACCAGCAACGACATCATCGGACCCATCACCGGGCTGTGACTTGGAGGTGACACGGTGGGTGTGGTGTCCCCCGATATGCCTAAATTTGATGTGTCCATGCCCATTGCTGGTGGAAATGAGTCGAAGAAAGAATCATTCAGAACTGGCAACTCACCCGATGCCGCAAGCTCCTCATCTAGGAACTTCATTGTTTCCTCCCGCTCAGTTACCATCGAAGAAGGGCTTTTTTCTCGTGGTGGCTGCTGCTGCTGCTGGTCCTCCTGCTGCTCCTGGTCTTCTTGCTGCTGCTACTCAGTCTGGTCCTCCTGTGCAGTTGTTGTATGGGCCATGTCCTCCTCAGCTTCACGCTGAGTGGCCGGATCTTCTTGAGACGCTATAGGGCTACGACTCCTACTCCTGCTTCTGCTCTCCCATCTCTCTCTCTCATCGAGAGTGGCTAGTGCATCCCTATGGAGCAATGCAGTCACTCTGGGATCTCTAGCCGTTTGTTTTGTCCGTGCCATTTCCTCTGACATTGGTTAGCCTTTGAAAACGTATAAGAGAACACGAGAGATGAAAAACAGAGAATTTAAAAAAACTGACACTTTGACACTCAAGGGATGATGTGGAGAAATGAGGACCCAAGCACCCTTATATAGTGAAGGGTTCTATTTTTAGTAAGTGCCCCTATAGAAGTTTTGGCCTCTTTTCCAAATATAGTATGTTCTTGTCTAGGCTCATGAGTAAAAATGCTAATTACAGTTAGCAGAAATAGTATTAAAATGCATATCACTTAACGATTTAAACCCTAACAAGTTTCAACCACAAATGTAGTAACAGGCATATAAAATGTGACAACACAAAAGTAAAGTCAAAACATAACCAAATATATCAGAATAGAGTCAAAACACAACCAACTAATTGTGTTTTCTATTTTTCATTAGATTAAATCCTTTATTCCCATTGGACTCCTAATGTCCCTGTTTGTAAAAATGAAACACATTCATGATTTTTTTTGGCTCGTCTCCGTATCTGCAAAACCAGACACAAAGTTAATAATCCTATATTTATTCAACACTACTATTTAAAATTCAAAAATCTGATGGAAATTAGGGACTCACATTTTGTCCATTACGAGTGAAGACAAAATCTACTGGCACATCAACAAAAGTCAATCCAAGCATATGCCAAAGATCTTCTAGGCTGCACACCTTATTTTTATGAATTTCTCGTATTTCATCATGGGGCAAATGTATGGATATCTCCACTTCTTGCTGATTCATCTCCGCGTCCAGAGGGTCCCATCGGCCATGACCAAACTTATATCGCCTATAGATGAAACTTAAGGAGCATGTTTGACGTGAAATATGATACCTTATGGTCATTGTTTCACAAGAGAGCTTACACCTTATTAAATCTTCTTTATGCTCCATTTCCTTTGAATCCCATGCGACAAATATGTTATCCAACAGTGATGATTCTGTTGCTTTCCATGCCCACTGTGAAAAATACAGATCCTAAGTGGATCTAAACTCCAAGATCATTGGCTTGAATGCTTGCACTCCAAACTACATAAGCTAGGAATTGGCAACACATTCTATGCTACCTAGAATGCAAAGAACTTGATCAAAAAGCATTTATCACAAATGGAAACTTCCATAAACATCAAGTGCGGCCCAAAATAGCATTATACAGTCCATAATACATCAGCCTATCACTTTTGGAAAGCACCTAAGATCATACACAATAGCTTGAAGACAATACACACAACAATGCTCTCAATGGAGGAAGAAACAATGACAATGATCTATTGATCTCAATGAAGCATACAAAAGGTTTCTCCAACCTGTTCTCCACGACTTCCCTACTATTTATGGATGAGGAAGATGACTCTCTCTCCTCTCTCTAGAAGGTACTTGACCCTAGATATTCCCTATATAGGAAAAATAGCTAAAAATGGCTTATATGACCAAAATACATCAAAATGGTCTCATTTTGAAGGGTATGAAGTTTGACACTTCATCATACTGAAAAAATACAGTAAATAAAAACATTGTGGCCTGGTTCACACGTGTGAAACTCCAGAACCAAAACTATTTACAATTTTAGCCAATTTAGGCCTCAAACTAGCTAGGAAATGTTGACAATTTTCACACTCCCTCTTCAACATTGGATGCTAGTTTCAACATAGTCTTTGAGCACATTCCAAGATTAGATCTATGCATTAAATATAGGTCCTTTCCCAATGGTTTGGTGAAGATATCAGCCACACACTCCTTTGAAGAGACATGTTGAAGCTCCACCTCTTTGGCAATGACTTGATCTCTCACAAAATGGTGAGCAATCTCAATGTGCTTGCTCCTTGCATGAAAAACAGGATTGCTTGCCAAGCTTTGGGCTGAAAGGTTATCACAAAGTATGATTGGAGTCTTCTCTGGTTCCAGCAAGTGAAGATCCAATAACATCCTCTTGATCCAAAGAATCTCCTTGGTGCATGTTGTTAATGCCTTGTACTCGGCTTCGGTGGAAGATAGAGAGATAGTTGGTTGCTTCTTTGATAGCCATGAGACCACTCCATCTCCAAGATAGATTGCAAAGACACTTGTTGACTTCCTATCCATTTGATCACCTGCAAAATCTGAATCTGAAAATCCACAAAGGTTAGGTGTAGTACCTCCATACAAGATGCCAAAATCTCTAGATCCCGAGATGTATCTAAGTACTCTCTTTCCTAGCTTCCAATGAGCCTCACTAGGATCTTGCATAAATTGACTTAGTTTACCAACCACAAAGCTTAGATCAGGTCTTGTGATGGTTAACCATATAAGAGATCCTATTAGCTTTCTATAGAGAGTAATGTCCTTGAAGGATCTTTCATTACTTCTTGTAGTTAGCTTTACATTTGATTCCATAGGAGTAGAAACAACTTTACAATCTTCCATATGAAACCTTTTTAGAATAGAGTTAACATACTTTTCTTGACATATGAATGTAGATTTAGAAGTTCTAATAATCTCTATTCCTAAGATATAATGAAGTTTACCAAGATCTTGAATTTCAAACTCTCTTTTGAGTGCCATCTTGATTTCATCTATATCTAGATTGTTACCACCACTTAAGATAATGTCATCAACATAGATCAAAAGTAAAGTGATATCATTTTCATTCAATCTAAAGTAGAGAGAATGATCATACTCACTCATAACAAAGTTTTGAGAAAGTAAGAAGGAATTGAGCTTAGCATACCAACTCCTTGGTGCTTGCTTTAGCCCATACAAACTCTTTTGGAGATAGCACACATGATTAGGATCATCATGTGAAACATAGCCCTCGGGTTGCTCCATGTAAATATCTTCTTCAAGATCACCATTCAAGAAGGCATTAGTAACATCCATTTGCCACATATCCCAATCATAAAGAGTTGCAAGAGAGATTAGGATTCGAATAGTTACCATCTTTGCCACGGGTGCAAAGGTCTCATCATAGTCAATACCATATTCTTGAGCATACCCCTTTGCCACCAACCTTGCCTTGTACTTGTTGATTGATCCATCTTGATTTGTCTTGATCTTGAAGATCCACTTACAACCAATTGCCTTCTTGTCCTTTGGAAGCTTTACCAACCTCCACGTGTTGCTTTTGATGAGTGCTTGATGCTCATGATCCATGGCTTGGATCCATTCCTTCTTTTGAATTGCTTCACCTACACAAGTTGGTTCATCAAAAGAGGTAAGAAAAGCAAAGTTAGAGTTGTCCACCACTTGCTTTCCTTTTTCATCATAGGTTAGCCTTGATGGCTTAGCCCTTTGCCTTTGAGTCTTCCTTGAAGTTTGCTTTGGAGTGGCATCTCCATCTTCATCCAAGACATCTTGCACATCATGATGATTAGTAGGCACATCAACATCAACATCAACAACATTGGAAACATTCTCTTCATGAAAGATGACATCCCTACTTATGACAACTTTCTTTGTAGAAGGAATGTACACTTTGTAAGCCTTGCTTACTTCACTATAGCCAACAAACACACCCTTCTTTGATGAAGGATCTTCTTTAGTTCTATCATCAAGTGTGATATTGACAAAACATGTACATCCAAAGATCCTACAATGCTTGACACTCGGCCTTCTACCATAAAGAACCTCATGAGGAGTTTTACCATCCAAGGAAGCACTTGTCCATCTATTACATAGATAGTTAGCACATGCTAAAGCTTCCCCCCAAAAAGACTTAGCAAGATTAGCATGTAGTCTCATTGCCTTGGCACATTCACAAAGGGTTCTATTCTTCCTCTCGGCCACTCCATTCTGTTGTGGAGTCCTAGGACTAGACATCTCCCTCTTAATCCCATGTGCTATACAAAAGTCTTTGAACCTATTTGAGGTGTATTCCCCTCCATTTTCAGATCTTAAGCATTTGATCTTTGTATTGAATTGGTTTTCCATTTCATTCTTGAACTTGACAAATGCAGCAAACACTTCATCCTTACTTTTAAGAAGATAGATCCAAGTATACCTACTAAAGTCATCAATGAAAGTTGCATACATCTTTGCCCCACCATTGCTAGTTGTACTAGAAGAATGAATATCAGAATGCACAAGTTGAAAAGCTTCTTTAGATCTAGAAGTAGATCTAGAATAAGCAAGTCTATGAGATTTGGACAAGGCACAATGTTCACAAACACTATTGTTTGCAACAAGACTTTTAGGGAGACCAAGAACAAGCTCTTTCTTTGCCATTACCTCCAAAGATTTGAAGTTGGGATGGCCCAACCTCTTGTGCCAAACTTCTTGGTTTGTCAATTGCTCCCTAGCCATACATCCTTCATGATTAGAGATCACACATGCATCAAGCTTGAAAAGTTTACCATGCCTCCTACCTTGAGCAATCAAGGATCCACATTTCCTTATCAAACATGCATCTCCAATGAACTCCACATCAAGTCCTTTGTCAATCATTTGACTTACACTAAGCAAATTCTTAGTGATTGAAGGAATGTACAAAACATTTTCAAGATTTGCTTTCCTATTTGTTGAAAGGGAAATAGGAATAGTGCCTATGCCTTTGATGTCACATTGACCATCATTTGCAGTGTAGATGATGTTACCTTCTCCCTCATAAGACAATAAGGATGTAAAGTATTCCTTATGTCTTGTCATGTGAGATGAGGCTCCACTATCAATCCACCAAGGATCATTATCATCTATGTTGGCTAACAAACTTGAAGTCATAACAAGTGATTCACATGTGTTATGTTCTTCCTCATCTATTGTAAGATTTCCTTGCCTCTCTCCTTGCTCTCTTTTCTTCTTATAACATTCATTTGCAAAATGACCTTTTATCCCACAATAAAAGCACTTGAACTTTGACTTATTGTTCTTAGTAGAAGAGGAAGAGGAAGAGTGATCATCATGATCAAAGTTACCACCTTTGGACCATTTCCCTTTGCCTTTACCTTTGCCCTTGAATTTGCCTTTTGTGAAGAAAGCCTCTTCACCTCCACCTTGCAAGGATGCACCATCAAGCTTTGATTGCAACCTATGTTCTTCAGCCAATAAGATTTCTTGCAAGTCAACCACACTTGGCAAGACTCTTTGAATGGCAAAACTTTGCACAAGGTTAGCATGTTCATTTAGCAAACCATTCAACATAACTTGGACTATTTCACCATCTTTTATGTTCTCATCAATGCATGCTAAATCATCCCTTAGGGACTTAACTCTCAAGATAAATGCATGAGCACTTTCACCCTCTCTTTGCCTACTAGAAAATATTTGTCTCCTTAGGGTCAATACCCTAGATGTGGACTTTGATTCAAAGAGCTTCTTTAAGGCATTCCATGCCTCACTTGCACTTTGACACTTTCCAACTTCCTTGAGAAGTTCATTTGTAACATTCATTTTAATGATATGAAGAGCCCTTTTGGCCTTCTTATCAAACCTTTGTTGCTCTTGAAGTGTGAGAGGTCTCTCTTCAATTTCTGCAACTATGTCCATGAGTTCATTCAACTCAAGTAAGGACTCCATCCTCACTTTCCAAGTAGAGTAGTTTGATGAACTCAACCTTTCACTAGACTCTAGCATGATCCCACCATTGGAAGCCATGATTCTAATGTTTCTTCAACTTTTAGGTTCTGTCCTAAAGCACTTAGCACTCACTTTTCTCTCAACAAATGATAGATAAAGAGATCTATGAAGATTTAGGACCCTAAAACACTTCTATCTTGAACCTAGATGGTTTCCAAGCATAGAAAGGAAGATTGAAACACATGCAACACTTTGCACACACTAAGAATGGATTACAAAATCAAACCAACCTGAACACACTCTTGCTTAGGCTCTCAAACTTTCCAGCAAGTGACCAAATCAAGTTATGGTGTGAAGAGTTACTTGCATTCTTAGAAAATACCCAAAACTAGGATGCCAAGATTACCTAGTAATGAACAAACTTGATCAACATATGATCAACACACTAAGATATT
Source organism: Diphasiastrum complanatum (assembly GCA_029204225.1). Taxonomy (NCBI): domain Eukaryota; kingdom Viridiplantae; phylum Streptophyta; class Lycopodiopsida; order Lycopodiales; family Lycopodiaceae; genus Diphasiastrum; species Diphasiastrum complanatum. Next base: position 20,051 of record MU831804.1, read on the forward strand.
GATTCAACCTGTAAAACCACATGTAAACCACACTTCTAAAAGTTTATAAACTCCAGCAAGTGATAAATACAAGATTTAGAGGTGAATGAATGAGCACACTTAGTGAATCACAAGACTAGCTTCAATATCTTGTCAAATCTTGGTGTTTAGATGTAGATCTAAGATCACTTCACATGAGAATGTTCCTCAACCTGTTAAGAACCTGAAAACACACTTGCATAATGGTTAACACCTTCCAGCAAATGCTCCAATCAAATTCCATAAGGAGAGTTACTTACATGCTCAACAAAGTACACCAAAATTTATGCCAAAATTGATGACAATCTTTACAATATGCTCTTCACAATGGAGCTTACAATATGTTCACCCAAAAAAGGGGATCTTTCATCCAAATGGGAGCTTTGCTCAGCCTTTAGGAGAATTACAACTCACTCAAAAGAGCATTTGTCATCCACTTAAGGAGAAGTTTCATCCACTTAAGGAGAGTGTTCATCCAAGAATGGAGATTGTCAACAATAGGATTGAAAAGAACATTGTTAGTATTGAATATGCACAAGCCTCACAATCACAAATGATTAGGTGTTATGATCTGATCCAAAATAGTTTCTTTTCAGCCTCTGATCTTCAATAGACCTGAAATATGCTTTTGATCCACAAGTTCAACTCACAAAACAAAGGTTAGTAAGATTTGATCAACAAAGCAATGCAAAATCATGCTAGAACTTGATCAAACATCCAAATATCACCAAAAATGGAATACTTACTGTAAATAGAAGCCAACCAGCTCTGATACCATGTAAAAAATACAGATCCTAAGTGGATCTAAACTCCAAGATCATTGGCTTGAATGCTTGCACTCCAAACTACATAAGCTAGGAATTGGCAACACATTCTATGCTACCTAGAATGCAAAGAACTTGATCAAAAAGCATTTATCACAAATGGAAACTTCCATAAACATCAAGTGCGGCCCAAAATAGCATTATACAGTCCATAATACATCAGCCTATCACTTTTGGAAAGCACCTAAGATCATACACAATAGCTTGAAGACAATACACACAACAATGCTCTCAATGGAGGAAGAAACAATGACAATGATCTATTGATCTCAATGAAGCATACAAAAGGTTTCTCCAACCTGTTCTCCACGACTTCCCTACTATTTATGGATGAGGAAGATGACTCTCTCTCCTCTCTTTAGAAGGTACTTGACCCTAGATATTCCCTATATAGGAAAAATAGCTAAAAATGGCTTATATGACCAAAATACATCAAAATGGTCTCATTTTGAAGGGTATGAAGTTTGACACTTCATCATACTGAAAAAATACAGTAAATAAAAACATTGTGGCCTGGTTCACACATGTGAAACTCCAGAACCAAAACTATTTACAATTTTAGCCAATTTAGGCCTCAAACTAGCTAGGAAATGTTGACAATTTTCACACCCACATCGTGTTTGTAATCCTAAAGGGGACCGCCTTAAATATGGCAACAAATACGATGATTGGCACAGAGATGCTAGTGTAGACTCGTTTGGATCCGAATGTTGGCTTCATATTACCAGTAATCTCTTTGAGAAGTTGCCTCTTCGTTAATTCAATAGTCAGTTGGTCAACATATGGCCACTCGTGAGAATCGATCGCAGGCTCAAAAATTGGTGCTAATTTGCCTTGGCCAAAGTTTTTTTTGGAACTTTGTACATGTGATCGTAAAAGAAAATGCCCATTTTGATCAGGGCAGAGGATGCCAATCCACCATATATTAGTTCTCCATATTTGGCGTGTATGGCGGAGAATTTTCCAGTGAAGGACTTCATGTTTTGCCAGTCGAAGCTATTTGAAAGAAAGACATCTGCACCAGGCATTAATGCAACATTATTATCTATTACAATGACATAATAATAATTCAATCATAATAGTTAACACAAGAATAAAAGAGGTGAGACCTACAATGTGACTGTATGGTTCTATCAGCAACAGCCACATCCAATAAAATATCTCGACGCATGTATACATGTTGCACATTTGCAAGGTATTCGCCGTTTTGGTCGATCTTGAATTCGTGGATCCTTCCTTTCCAATGGTAGTCTTGGTTGTTTCGCTTCCTCTTTGCAACCTTGTGAGTTCCTTTGCCCGATGGTTGCATGTAAACTCAGTCAAAAATTGAAAATGTATGGGGCACCCAATGCTCATTGGAATCTTTGATGTGTGAAACAATGGAAGCTAGTTGATTCTTGGGCTTTCTTGATTTAGTAGAGGCCATAATGGATGATGTAATGATAATGTAGGATATGTGAAATAGTGTGTAGATCTTCAGATAAGGTGAACCAAAATAAAAAAAAATAGAATATTTGTGGAGTATACAGAATGAGAGAGAGAGAGAGAGAGAGAGAGAGAGAGAGAGAGAGAGAGAGAGAGAGAGAGAGAGAGAGAGAGAGAGAGAGAGAGAGAGAGAGAGAGAGAGAGAGAGAGAGAGAGAGAGACTACAAAATGAGAGAGAGATGAGAGATACAAGCTTGTGAACATTCAAAATCTGAAATAAGGACTAGGCTCACTTAGGATATGGCTGCTAGTAGATAGACAGGCTAGTTGATGTTAACTTGTAGGCATAGTTATTGCTTTATCTAGGGTTAATGTAGGGTTAATGTTAGAGGTGTACTTTGTGGGCCCACACTTGATTTAATCTGCACCATTGAATTTGCCATGTCATATGGACCATTCCCTCTCAGTTGTCAATATTTTATTGGGACACGTGTCGTCATTAACACTAATTATAATTAGTGAAGAGGCCTTTTTTGAGTCCAAAAAGGGCCCTAATGCTATCAGTAAAGTGAGCGGTAGAACAAAGGAAATATTAGGTACACTTTTAACTACCATACAGGATAGTACCGAACAAATGAAACAAACAGGGCAACAATTACAAGAAAGGTCAGAGCAAAGATGGGAAGAAATGTACAACAAGATGGCCGCTTGTTTTGACTCTATCTTGCAATCGGCTGGTATTCCACAACAGCCAATTGATATTCGAATTACTAATCCTAAATTGTGTACCACTGTTGATGTCTACGGAACAGCGCTTTCTTTAGTCTAAGGGCAAATGGAAGAAAGCAAAATTCTGAATATCGATCTATCTTCCACGGAGACAAATCAATATCAGCAAAGCACCAATGGACAAGTGGATGAACACCAACTTGAGAATCTAGATCAAGTATTGTCCGACATTTGTAATGATTGGGACCAAGGTCAAAGTAAGGGGGTATACTATGAGCAGAACAAACTTTTACATGAGCAGAACAAACTTCTACAACTGCAGTTAATTATGGAGTACAAATCAATTGTCGAGAATTATGCTCTACTCCACAAATCAGTGGTTACGACCATATTATTGATAATGATCTATATGGAATTATTCCTGAACATGGATCAAGCGAGCGATATAACATTGATGCAAAATTCAAATACCAATACAACAACGAGCTTTTTGATGATGAAATTGGTATCAACATTGCTCCAATGAAGTCAATAATAAGAGATCCATCCAAAGATCTGAAGCAGATCTGCACTGAGTCCTGTGTTTCATCAATCTCTTCTTCAATGATCTTATCAAATCTATGGGAACAGTTGTAGATCAAAGGTTCTTTATGAAGAATTCTCATTGCAACCTTGTTCTATGCTAAAAAGTTGAAGCAACAAAATTTTTTGGTAGATGGCTACTGACAAGAATAATACAAGAAAAGATGTTTCTTACTCAAGTTGGCCAAATATCTTTGACTACCACCAATGGATTCATGGGCACTCAACAGAAGAGCTACATGGTCTTCATTTTTTGAGGGCAAAAATGCTTAAAGTAGGGGGAGTGTCATGTGCTGCATGTAATTAGCCCATGAGCTTACTAATGAATTGCCAAATATGGCCATGGAGCTAAAGTAGACTAGAGTTAGTCATTAGGACAATTAATAAGGTGGCTCGAACAACCTCGCTATATTTGTGAATAGTGGACTTGTAAGGCCCAAATTAGCCAAATAAGGGTCCAAACTTATAGTAGAAGCACAAATGACCACTATAAATAGCTGAGGTCGTGCTAAATTTGGAGGCTATTGTTCATTTTGTAATTTTGAGTTTTAAGAGATCTCAAAGCTTCTTTTGGAGAGCTTTCTTGATGAAGAAAGTGGTTCATGTGCCTAAAATCACATGAGAGCTTTGATCATGCTCTAGAATCAGACCCTATCTTGTGAATGATCAATTATCATGAATAAAGATACCTTAATCTGCCTATTTTGGTGAAGTTTTGCTATTTTTAGCTATTTTTTTGATTTTTGACTAGTTTCTTGATTTCTTGTATCTCAATTGTAATATGATGTTTAATGAATGGATTAGATGTTTGAATGATAAGATTGGCACATGACGGGGTATTTTGGAGGTCAGTTGGACATGAGCCAAAGGCCCTGGTGACATGTTCTCTTGTGGAATGGATTTTGGCAGATAAGGTTGGGCATCTAGATAGAGGAGGACATGTTCATCTATCATTTCAACATCATTCATGGAAAGGATACCTTCTTCCGAAACATGGGCTGTAGAGACGCTAGGTTCTCCTGGGCACCAAGCTATAGGAATAGGGTCAATCAGCATAAGCAGAATGATGGGTGTATCAATGTCTATTGAAGATAGTAGAATGTACACATCCTCTACAGCAGTTTCTATCCGACATCTGTTGGAATCAACACAGCCAACAATAGCCAATGCTTGACCCCAATTTATAATATCTGTGGATCTTGTATAGTGATAATATTTGTGGATCTTGTATAGTGGCCTTGGGGTTGGATTTGGACACTATCGGATTTGTCTTAAGTGGTGGATGACCAATCATCGTAAACCTTGGCGGGCTTTATATGTCCAGTTGAGTCAACCGTGACCCATTGTTTTGTTATTGCCGAAGGTTATTTTACTTCTTTTCCAATCTTGTACAACACCTGCCATCTGTAGCCATGGTGTACCAAGAAGGAGTTTATAGGTATTGGCATCATCTGGTAAATCTAGAATGACACAATCAATTGTAAATTTGACACCTGTAGTGCAAACTTGAATATTTGATAAATGACATGTAGGGTTTGTGACTCGCTGATCAGCCATGCGCAGTTTGTAGCGTGGTTGATCGAGGGTATGGAATCCCCATGACTTTGCCAATGACACAGCCATTATATTGACATCTGATCTACTATCAAGGATAGCGGACACAACGAGATAGTCCTTATAAGTCATAGGCAAGGTGATGTTAGTCCCCTTAGCAACACCTATATTCATTAGATTCATAGAAATCTGAGGAATTTCAAGAATCTCTTTCGATTTTTACTATTCATCAGGAATGATAGGCAGCTGAAAACTACGATGGATATAGCGTTGAAGCCCTGTGAAAGATTTTATCGCGCTATGGAATGGCATGGTGATTTGAGCTTGTAGGAGTTCAGAGAATACTGTGGACGAGATTCGTGGTTGAGGTTCATGTCTAGATTGTCTAGGAAACTCTTGTATATGGACTTGGTTGTTTTGTGGTGGATAGTGCTGATTTTGGTTTTGTGAAACAAACTACTGTTGAGGAGGTTGATAATGTCCCTCTAATTGGTTGTGAGACTGGTTCCTCGGGTTATAATAGCAATAGAGTGAGGTATGACTCATAAAGTCACATATGTCGCATTTGATTAAGGAAGTATCTGGGGCCGGTTGGTACGATGGGCACTCATTGCCAATGCATGCACCTCGACAATGAGGGCACCATGTATTCTCTCATCGATGGTGGATTTGGCCAGTAGGTAACTGACCCGACATCGAGCTCTGGATAGAATTAAGAGTATTTTGAAACTCTTTCGTGAGTTTCTCCATTTGTTGCTGGTGTTGCTGGTTAAACAACTCCATTTGTGTTTTCCATAACTGTTTTTGTGTTTCCTCGTTTGGTCAGGCTTCCTGGACAACACGATGTGCTATCCATTCACGTGGCTCATCGACATCTGATTCCTCATCCTCTTCCCAAATGGCATCAGACATTGCTTGTTTCAATTATGTGTATTCATCATTGGAGTGAAGTTCACGTCTTATCCATTGTGGGAGTCCAACGAGGAACCAAATGATGAGCATAGATTTGGTTAGTTGTTCTTGTACCTGACTTTTTAATCTTTTAAATCTTTCTATGTAGTCATGTACTTTCTCATTTGGTCGAGATTTGAGTGAATGCCTTTGGTCGAGAATTGACAGAAAGCCTCCGGTCGAGACTTGACTGAAAGCCTTTGGTCGAGACCTGACATGATACTTCGGTCGAGATGTAACTGAAAGCCTCCGGTCGAGATGGGACAAACGGTCTTTTAGGTCGAGATCTAATAGAAAGCCATCGATCGAGATGAGACAAAAGATCTTCGGTCGAGATGTCAATTGAAAGGCTCGGGTGAGCTCTGATTGATGAGCATCAGTTGAGATTTAACTCAGGACTTGGTGGGATATTTCTAGTAGGAATTCCGTCGAGAGTGGGCGTGTGGTTTCAATAGGTAAATGAAACAAGGCTCGGTCTGGTCTAGACGAGATTCGTGGAGCTCGGCTAGGTAAGGAGCATGAAGCCTCGGTCAAAAACAGAATTGTACGTCAGTCGAGACCAAAGTGATGAGCTCTGTGAGGATGCATTTGGGAGACTTCAGAGCGATGGTTTGACAGCACAGATCAGAAAGGTTTGATGTTGATAAGTGTCTGTGTAGCTATGGAAATGGTGCCAAATGTTCACAAATTCTTGTTGAATCTGTGAACACGACTTTTTACTCCTCTTCTTTGTTACGTCTCAGGTGGTTACCGCTCTGGAAACCGGTTGTTTTTGCCCATTTTTAGAAGCCAGTTTTTTATAGTTAAGTCCTCTTGTTTAGAACGGTTTCCAAGCATAAATGTTCTCAATTTGCAACGTGTATTCCTAGCCTATCAGTGGGATGAAACTGTTACGTTCACTCAGCTACATGCATTTACAAGCCATGTAACCAATCCTTGCTCAAGCACATATTAATGTTATAGGACAGAGATCAAGTCTACAAATCTATCTACCAAACTATCCTAAGAAATCAGGGAACAATACAATAGTAGGATTAAGCTACACAACGAGAAACAAGAATCAAGAAAGCTAACTTCCTAACAACATTCTAGCAACCCAAGAATCAAGAAACACCCATTTCTTGATACTTGGAATACCCAAGAACAATCAAGGACAAGATTGTTAGTGAATATGCAAGATTAGATCCACAATCTCAGCCTATATAGTTTACTTGCATGCTAAAATCAAGAAACAAGAAAATTAATTCACATCTACATTCCACATTGCAAGAAAGTAAGCAAGAAATCTAATTAATCCACATTCACAACAAGAAATCAGAACATGTCCATAGGAATTTCACTCAAGAAGATAGCCATGAACAAGGAGCTTCTCAATTGCCAAGAACTCATGGAGGGTCTTCTTTATTCAATCAAGAGAGATGACAATACAATAAAAGCTCCCTCACAAGAGAGGGGGCCACTTAAATAAGCAAGAGGGCTGTCCATGTGGAGCCTAAGTGGTAATTCCACTAATTTAGAAATTACAAGTGGAAACAACCTTTCCACTAGAGATCACCATCAAAAGGTGGCTCACTCTAAATTATTTAAGGGGGTCTATACTTATTTACATTGCCTAGGAACATTACTAGCTCCTACATGGTCATTCCTTCTCTGGGATACACATTGTAGGCTCACATAAAAAATAACTGTAATCCTAGCTAGTAATCCTTAGCACTCATGCTTGGCTCTCAGCTTCTTCTGCTCACCTCCTTCTAAGACCTCCTCGGTCATGGGTGAGAGATACTCTGTCTTCAACTTGGCTTGACATTTGGAGATTCTCTGAAATCCGCTAACACCTCTGTACCCAATGTCATATATTGTGGTACCGTCTCCCTTCTTCCCTCACATTTGGATATGGCCCTGCAGTTGAGGGTTGATCATCGGATATTGATGGAGGTGGTGAGGGATCCACTTCCTTCCACTTTTGTGCTCACGTGATAGCTAACACTAGGGCATGGAAGTGTTGTTTTTTTGGTGGCATCCCTATTGGAACTACTGTTGGTTGTATTGTGATTAGATTTAGTGGTGCACTCATTTCAGGCTTTAATGGACAATTCTTGTAGCAGTGTCCATAACCACACTTTCGGTAGAAGGCTTTATATTGTCCTTTGTATGGACACTCTGCAATTCGGTTAATGGAGCCAGATTAACGAAGCAGGATTGTCCGAAAACAGAGGAGGAAAGACAAAAGATGTAAGGTATACCCTACCAAAACCTGATCAGTAGTCTAATGTACCTTACAATTTGTACCAGACCCAATTTGGCTTTTTCTGTCTATGCTTTAAGCCAATTCTCTTCCAATCCTAGCATGGCACATTGGCAAATGGCAAAACGAATCCTATAATATCTGTAGGGTACCAAAATATGGGATTAACCTACAGAGCAGACAACGAAAATGAAGGATTCGAGCTGCACCACTATAGTGATGCAAACTGGACTAGCTGCAAAGATGACAACAAGTCCATTACAGGAGGATGTTCAATGGCGTGCGGAGCAGCAATCAGCTAGATATGCAAAAAGAAAACCTTGGTAGCTCAATTCTCATGCGAAGCTGAATATGTTGCAGCTTCAAAGGTGGTGAATGAGGTAGTTTGATTGTAGATGATGTTGGAGACAATTGGCATACCACAAGGAGAACCATGCACGATGATGATGAATTCTCAAAGTGCCATATATTTGTCTCAGGATCCTGTCTTCTATTCAAAGACAAAACATATATCTCTGAAGTACCATCACATTCGAGATTTGATCTCGAAAGGAGAGCTCCAGGTCTAGTACATAAAGTCTGAAGACATGATTGCAGATCTGCTCACGAAGCTGTTCGACAAGCCACTCTTTGCAAAGCAAAGAAAAACAATTGGATTAAACATACAAAGTTGCAAGGTTCAAGAGGGAGTGTCAGAAATTGTGAACTCCTACAACTTTGTCGCGAAGCGAAGGTCGAATTGCGAACAATTCGCGAAAGTCTAACATACCTCTAGGACCGAAAGTCACGACATGACATGAAATGAAAAGAAAATGAAGAAAAATCTTTCGCGCTGTCAGTTGGCAGCTCAACAGACATGGTCTCTTGTATTTCATGCTCAGGTGAAAGAGTTACAATAATAGAGAATAACTAACTAGTTAATCAACATTAACTACTCTTGTGATTCTCTGTTTAGCTATCTTGTAAACTCCACACAATAGAGATATAAACACAATTTTGGATCAACACGAGAGAGAGCGAAAGAGCAGAAAAAGATAAGAATAGAAAAAGAAAAAGAAGCAAAAATAGCTATGTATCAAAGTCTGCCAATGAGCAAAACTACAACGATTGAGTTGAGTGTCAGGCCGCCAATAAGCGATACACTGATAATCTCGCTCCAAACAAAAAACTGATAATACAGTTGCTCTCTCTTGTCAGTCTCTTCATTTTTGCTATCTTGATTGTTAGAATGATTTATGTTCTATTATCTGAGAAAGAAATTTTACTCCCTCAAGATGGCAAATGGTGATTTCTTATAGAATCACATCAACCAGTTCAAGAACCTACTGAAGCAAATGGCCATTGTCAGATCTGTCATAGACGATCAAGACACATTAACGACACTACTATCAGGCTTGTCAAGCTCATATGACAGCTGGGTGATGATCATCATGACAGACCCTGAACTGACTCTTTCAAGAGTCATCACAATGCTGTTGCAGGAAGACTCTCGAAGGAACAAAGCCTCCAGTTCTTCGATTATAGACTCTCACGTCCTATACACCAACAAAGGCTCGAATAAGTAGAAAAAGAAAGGCTCAAAGTCATCAAAGAAAGATCAGAGACCGACACATAGTCACGAGCAGTCGAATCAGCCGACAAAGAAGAAGTTGTTCTACAGATATCGCAAGCGTACCAACCACGAGATCCAAGATTGTCAGATATTACAAGCAAAGAATAGCAGCAAAGGACAATCTAATCAAGTGGCAAACGCAGCTGTAGAAGCTCCACAGCCCATTCAAGAGTCGGATCATGATGCCTTCATGACAAATCATCAAGAAGCATCCAACGACAGCTCTTGGTTTCTTGGCTCTGGTGCCACACAGCATATGACCAACCATATCAGCTGTTTCGATCCTATACACCTTCAGTTGGATATATCTTCTTGCTTTTAAATCTATGGTGTTTGATCATTTCCTTGTTTTCAAAGCTTATGTAGAGAAGCAATTCTCATTCAAGATTAAAGCTCTTAGAAGTGATGGAGGTGGTGAATATATCTCCAATAAATTTCATGATTTTTGTGAGCTTGAAGGCATCAAAAGAGAGTTCTCTTGTGCCTATTCTCCATCTCAAATTGGAGTGGCCAAGAGAAAGAATAGATCTCTATGTGAATGTGCAAAATCTATGAGAATTGAGGCATCTTTGCCCAAAGATTTTTGGGGAGAAGCCAGTGAGAGGCTAAACTCGTGCCAATTAGAGTGTAGACAAGTGTAATGCTTTTGTTTGATGAATTCTAAGAGGTCCAATAGGATCTAGAGGTGGAACCATGTGAGGTCCAATAGGAATTTGAGGTTTGCTTGAAAATAGTCCAATATAATTAAGAGGTAAATGGATCAATGGTCCAATAGAATTAAGAGGTGGCAAAGTATGGTCCAATCATAGTTAAGCATAGTGGTAGCTCGTGGATCTACTAGTATCATTGTACTCCTCATTTTGGATCTAATTGATTCGGAGATTGTGTGGATTTTGAGTGTTATTGGATTTCTAGCTTTCTCTCTCTACCTGAGAGCTCATGATGATTTTCTCTCTCTACCCAAGGAGAGCAACTTGTTTTTACTTAGAATAATTTTTTAATACTTCCCACATGTGTGAGTGAGAGTTGGAAGTGATTGAATGCATGTAGTAGTGTGTTTTTGCCATAGAATCAAAGATAGATCTTGAATCTCAATCTAGTCTTGATCTTGGTGCATCTACACACCTTAGGAGATCACAAGTACATGTTGTGGACACTCCACACGTGTGAAATCTACAATCTTGGTGAATGAAGAGTATAGGCTTCAATCAAGAGTAGGAGGTGGATCTACATCAACATCTCAATATAAAGAGTGGGCTATATTCATCAAAGACAAGTTCAAGGGCAAAGGCAAAGGCAAGTGGTCTAAAGGGCAAGATCAAGATGAGATTTTCTCTTTTGAAAAAAGAAAGATAAGTCTAAGTTAAAATACTTCTATTGTGGAATCAATGGGCATTTTGCTAATGAATGTTTGAAGAAGCAAAGATTTTAAGGTAACAAGCAAATCAACTTTACTACTAATGATGAGGATCTAGGTGGTTGTGATTCTCTTTTGATGTGTTCTTCAAGTCCAATATCAAGTGAAGTGACAAAGATTCATGGTGGATTGATAGTGGAGCTAGTTCACACATGACTAGTCACAAGGAGTTCTTTACTTCTTTGGTCACTTATGATGGAGCCAAGAAAGTGATACACATGGCCAATGGTGATAAGTGTGTGATTTAAGGTATTTGGTCAATTCCTATTTGTCTTTCTACTAATACAAAAGCAAGACTCTAAATGATATTTTTTACAATTTTTTCACTCTCAAAGAATTTGTTAAGTGTTGGTCATATGATAGAGAAAGGACACATGGAAAAGTTTGGTGGTGATGCTTGTTTCATTACAAAGGAAGAAATCCTGATTGCTAGGGGCAATAGACAAGGTAGAGTTTTCAAGCTTGATGGAATGGAAAAGGAGATTGATCTCAACTTTCCAAAGGTCTCTTATAGCATCAATAAAATTGGTGGATCTTATGCAAAGTCTAAAAAGCTTCCTTATGCTAGATCTAGGTCAAGATCTAATATGCTTCTTGGAGATGTTTATCTTTGTGCTAACTTGGCTATTTATGAGGATAATGGTGGTTCTTCAATGGTTCTTCATGACAAGTGCAAGCATGCAAAAGGTAAGGAAAGAGCTAACTTCATCAATGGAGGTGGTGAAGGTTCTTCCTTGTTAAAGATTGTTGCTAATGATTTCTTTGATCATATAGAAACCGATGTTGCTAGGTGCATACATGAATGAGGTGGTTCTTCAACATTTCTTTGTTATGATTGTGATGCCACGAAATTGTTAAATATTACATATCAGCATAAATATGGCATGATATACTTGAAAATGGAGATATGAGCTAGATAAATATAAATCATAAAGAGGCCTAAGTCATTTTTCAAGAATATATCTCCTAGAGACTTGTCTTTTATTTAAGGGCGAGACCTCTAAAAGGGAAACGCTGCCTTGGATAAGCCTTTACTAGGTCATCTACGCGCGAATGCCAAAAAGAATATGTTCGCGACAAACGAATAAGATGATTTTAAAATAGTTCTTTAGAGCATATTTACAGACATACAACAAACGACTGTAATGTGCTAGAGAGTCTGTCTGACCAGAGAGTAATTCATGTAATGTAGTAGAGATTGCTAATAGACTCGGGATCACTCACATACAGCAAACAACTGTAATGCGCTAGAGAGTCTGTTTGACCAGAGAGTAATTCATGTAATGCAGTAGAGATTGCTAATAGACTCAAGATCACTCACACTCAACGGTGCGGAGAACATAGATAAGAGAGAATAATCCTTAACACTCTATTCACTTCTTCAACCTCTCACAAATACATAAACTCTTCCTCTCTCGATGATCGAGACTGAAGCGTGTGATCAATATATCTTCTATGGAGTGAACAAACACACGTCTAAAACTACATGTGCGTTGCTCCTGTGAAAAGGTCTAGTTAGCAATTAGGTTGAATGTATGTTCAATTATACCATAAGAGGTATATTTAACTAAGAGTTGAAATTACTCTAGTTTAATATGTCAATTCATATTTAGTCGTTTCGCGTAGATGACCTAGTAAAGGCTTATCAAAGACAGCGTTTCCCTTTTGAAGATCTCGTCCTTAAAAACAAGGCAAGTCTTTAGGAGATATATTCTCGAAAAATGACTTAGGCCTCTTCATGATTTATATTTATCTAGCTCATATCATCATTTTCGAGTATATCATGCCATATTTAGGTTGATATTTAGTATTTAACAATTTCGTGGCATCACAATGATTCCAAGAAAGTCATTTTTGTAGCAAGTGAAGTCACGTGTCTTCATAAAGAGAGTAGATCAAATGTTTCTATCATGAGACTTGGTGAAGGAGATAGTCACAAGTCAAGAAGAAGAGAAGTATGTGAAGAGTTCAAAGTAGGATGTACTTTGAATGATGTCATTGTGAATGATAGTGAGGAAGAATCATTATCATATGAGTCACTACCTAAAACATTGAGTAGTTCTTTTTTGAAAAAAGAAAGTACTTCAATCATCCTTATGTTGAAGGTACTAATCATTTTTTTCATGGCTTCTAATGTCTTTGAGATTTGTTCTTCTTAGGGAGTCTTATGAAGGAAAAAATCAATGGAAGATTGGTCCTTGGAAAGATCCAAGGCATGGATCTCACATCTCTTCATCAACTCAAAGGATTCTATGATTGTGAATTGATCACTCATGATCAGAATGGCAAAATGTTGGTTGGAGAAGACTACATGGAGCAAATCAAGAGGCAATTTCTTCAAGGCAAGGGAGACATCATTGGTGAGCTTATTGAGGTTTGTTATGGACTCAAGAGGGATGGATTTACTAGGTTTGATACTCATCTTCACCTATTCTACTTCATGTTGAATGGAAAGTTTGGAATCTATCTTTTGATTTATGATGGTGACATTGCTGGCATTGTCTTCACTATCCTTTGTGGAAATTCGAGATCAAGCATTGATGAGATGTTGTTGGATCAAGATCATATGTTTGAGAGGGATTATTTCCAGAGGTTCAGGTTTGAAGATATTCATATCTTTGATGATCAAGAGAAAGGTAAGCAAGTTGTTGGAGGTACACACTTTGCTTTCCTAACCTCTTTTGGAGAATCTTCTTGCGTAGATGATGCTATGCAAGTAGATGGATGTTCTCATGATTTTCTAGAAACTATTGGATCCAAAAAAGAGGTCTCAGTCAATGGCTTGGAGTCAACTGTAATATCAAGAGGTTGATCTCAAAGGGCTTCAACAACACAAAAGGGAAAGCGGATATCTGGAGCTAGTCAAGAGCATCAAAGGAGGGCCATTTGGCAAAGATTTTTTGGATCTATTTTTGTAGGTGTGTGCAAATTCTTCATATGGATGTGGATGTGTGCAAATTGTCAAGATATGATAAAACTAGCTACATTGTCTTGCAATATCTTATTGTTGGAGTTGTACTAGCATTCTTGGCTGGTTTTGCTAATGGAAATGAATCTATTGGAGGTTCATTATGTCACTCATTCATGGCCAAGTCATCAAGTGTTGATGATATCTTGTGGCAAGATGGCAATGGAGGCTCGTTCATGAAGTTTTATGGTGGAGACATCTCAAGAAAGGACAATGTTGGAGGAGACAAACAAGCAAGTGGTCGTCACTCACATTTATTGTTTGGTTGCTGTAGTTTTCTAGAGATTTCAAAGTTTGAAACATGGAAGAATAATTTCATTTACATTCTATTTGGTTCTTTATGTTTTAGTCACATCTTGACATGTGAAATTTATGTAAGAAATAGTGAAGCATCCAATTTGGACACTATTCTCTATATCAATCATGGAAGCTACTTTAGAACATTAGAAAGGAGGTCTATGATTAGGATGGAGATCATTCTAAAGTTGGATCAATATAGTATGTTAAAACTATGCCAAAACTAGTTGTAGAGGGAGTGTGAGAAATATTAACTAGTTTAGTCAAGTTTAGTCGTATTTTGGTTAATTGTCAATATTAGGCCAACATGCATTTTAGACTTAGAGATAAAATTCATAAAGTTGTTTTAGTCAAAGTTCATTTGAATTTATTACTTTTAGAAGGAGAGGGAAAGTAGAAGGGTGGGACACATTCAAATTTGAATGTTAGATACATTGGAACTAGCATATTGTTGATAGGATTTTTGATCTAGAAAGTTCTTGGAGAGAAACTAAGATTCAAAATTAGACATGGATCTGTTATAAAAGGATGTAAACTCGTGGGAGAAAGCAATTCTCTCTCTCTCTCTCTCTCTCTCTCTCTCTCTCTCTCTCTCTCTCTCTCTCTCTCTCTCTCTCTCTCTCTCTCTCTCTCTCTCTCTCTCTCTCTCTCTCTCTCTCTCTCTCTCTCTCTCTCTCTCATTTCATGCTTATACATGAGTTCTCTTGGGTTCATCTGTCCATTGGTGCACTATCTTGATGATATTTTGCAATCTTGTGTGTAGAATGCTCATATTTTGTTATTTTTGGATTCACATGTGTGAAATACAGTAGAGTACTATTACTGTACGGACAACAACTTCATTTTATCATATATTTGATGTTTGATCAAGTTCTTACTGAGTTTACATCTCTTTCGTTGAGTAGATGCTGAGTTTTCTACAATGGTAATGTTGTATGTTGTGTTGACTTTTTAACCAAAGATTAAGAGACACATTTTGGATCTTAGTGATTTGAAATTCTTCACACCTAATTCTACTTTAACATTGTCGCCTTCTAACTCTACTTTTACTAACACTAACACATCAAGATTGAAGGTGAAAAGAGAGAGAGAGAGAGAGAGAGAGAGAGAGAGAGAGAGAGAGAGAGAGAGAGAGAGAGAGAGAGAGAGAGAGAGAGAGAGAGATTAGCTCATGTGCTCATCCTAGCATGATAGGGAGAAACCTTTAACTATTACAAAGCAAGAACAATAGTAAATGAAAATCAAATAGCAAACACAATGAAAAAGCAAGAGCATGCAAGAATAGCACATAAGGATGCTTGAGCTCTCAATATAGTAGAGTCTTTTTCTCTCAAATAAGCATGTAAAAAGGTCTACAATAGGTGCCTTTTTATCTTTGGGGTGGCCCTTGCCCCTGGCTTCCTATTGGCTACTTGAAAGAAGGTGGGATTAAAATCCACACTGTTGGCACAAACTAATCAATGTTGTAGGAAGAAGCACACCCCACCTACCACCATTTGACTTTTGACAAATTACAAAAACTTAGGAACTTAAGTTAAGTTTAAACTTTGGCCTTTTAATATTATTTTAATTACATGGCCCAAAGTTAAATTTATTCAATGTTGATTTATTTGTAAGTGCTCATTGGGCCATGGGCTTATACACGCAGGAAGCCACAACCCTAGCAACGTATTTCTACTCTTTTTGGCTACTTTATTTATTTACATGGGAATAGACCCAACATGGCCTCCAACCTGAAGTAGTGCTAGTCCCTCAGCACTACGGTGTTTAGTAAAGTGCCCATTTTGTGTGTCGTTGTTGGATTAGGTACCCAATAACATCCTCCATGAACTCCAATCTTTTTATATTTTTCTTGTCCTTAGGAGGGTAGAAGGCTTTGTGGACGTCATCTAGTTGGCAGTTGGTCTTCAACTATTTTCCAAAACTAGGGCGGTATTAGGATCAAAACATATGGGAGGTAAGACATCAACCCATTTGGTTGTGACTCCCATCAAAAATTCCAAGTCCCAACATATTGTGTGGCTGCGCAGACTGTGGGGTCAGGACAGTTGATATATTTTGTCAAAAATTGGATTAGAGCCCTCTTGGCATCTACATCCATTTTCCATCCATATTCTAAGGGAATTTTTGGCCAATTCATGGTGTTGATGGTGATTTGGTCCATAGGGGTACCACATTCCGTCCATTTGAATCATTGTGTGATGGGGAGGAAGTGCGAGATCACCCGTAGCTGTTGTGGACTCGTGACATAAGCTTTTGTGGACCCGTGACATAAAGCTATTGTGGACTCGTGACATAAGCTTTTGTGGACCTGTAGCTATTGTGGACTTGTGACATAAGCCATGATGGGCACAAGGTCTTGTTCGAACAATTGCTGGCACCACTCCGGTTGGGATTGGAGGAGTGGGAGGCACTTCAGCTCGTTGCCCTTGATTGTTTGGGCTGAAAATGACACCTGTCAACCACCGCGTGAAGACTCGTAGGGATGTTGGACTAAAAAGTTGTTGATTTTATTCTCTACGAACTTTGGTCAACGAAACGAGCGGCTGGAAAAGATAGATCGAGAGCCTTGAGATGATGATGTTGGGTGCTCCTCTTGGCTTGGGCTTTGATCTATTGCTTGGTTGGTATCTAGGAACTAGTCTTGTATACAGTGCCTCCACTTGGTCATAAACTTCCAGCCCCATTGTTTGCTTGTCTTTAATCTTGCAATCAGGATGTTGGTGGCCAACAATTCATAAGGATACGAAGGAATACTTGAAAAAGTGCGATGTGTGCCAAAGGGCAAGGAGACCAACGAGATTGAATTATGACCTACTGCACCCGGTCTTAGCCCAAGCACCATTCGAAAAGTGGGAATTGGATTACATCAGTCCAATTCACCCTGCAACAAGGAGTTCCCAGGCTCGATATATCGTAGCCACAGACTATCTCGCCAAGTGGGTCAAAGCCAAGGCAGTAAGAGTAGCTGATGCTAGGACCACTGCCAAGTTCCTTTATGAAAATATCATTATGCACTTCGGATGCCCGATGGAACTAGTCAGTGATCGTGCAAATCATTTCATCAATGAGACCATCAAGGTCCTATTGGAGGAATTCTTCATGATCCATAGAACCATTACGCCCTATTATCCTCGTGGTAATGGGCAAGCAAAATCATCCAATAAGATCATGTGTAGCGTGCTAACAAAAAAATTGAAACTAGCAGATCAGATTGGGAATATAAGCTACATGCTGTTCTGTGGGCATTCAGGATAGCATATAAAGGAAGCACTGATCAAACACCCTTCCAATTGGTATATGGTCAGGATGTTGTAATGCTAGTAGAGTTTCTAGTTCCTTCATTAAGGATTGTTACAACGCAACATCTGAATGAATCCAAATATCTACAACTACGCCACGAAGCTTTACATAAACTCTGTGAAACACGCTTACTAGTTGTGCATGCACTGGCAGCTGAAAAGAAAAGACGCAAAGCATGGCACGATCACAGGTTACAAAAGAAGGATCTTCATTCTGGCAATCTGGTTCTGATGTATAAAACCAGAGCGATCAAGGGAAAATTACAAAAAGCTATTCTGCTAAACCATCACTGCTAGATCTAGGAAGATCATGCCAAATCAAGCTAGATCCATCAAGATTCGGCCAGATCTGGCAAGATCGAGAAAATCCATCAGAATCCAAGAAGGATCCAGATCCAGATGAGATCAAGAAGGAAGCAGATCATTAGATTATGCCAATAAGTCCACTAAATTTGCAGATCAGAGACTTTGATCTTAGTAACTAAGGCAAATTAAGGGCAAAATTCATTAAACACTGATGGATCTATTACCAGATGACCATCAAAACTTTCAGAGAGCTATCAACAGTCAGATCTAGCATGGATGAAGCTGATTACCAGTTTGCAAAAGTTAAAAATCAGAAAATCTCGAGATCTCATCACAAAACCACTCTAAAAGAGTACTTTTTTCATGATTTTTGGAGATCCCCTGGGAGATAGCTCTTGAAACTTGGACAGTCACTAGATTTGACCAGATGCATCCATAGAAATCTCTGCAAGAGTTCTTGATGGAAGAATCATCATTTTTTAGTGTGTGCGAGGGTTACTAGAAGTTGAATATTCAGAACCCTCGTAGAGCATCAAGATCATCTTACCAACCCTCGCAAGGTGTCTAAATGAAATCAGAGCAGTGAAATTAGCCTGCCTACATGGTCTGATCTTGGAAATCCAATCACAGAAACAAGTTGTGTGAGAGATTACTTCCTGCGAGAGTTGAACCCTCGTAGACATTCTGAACCCTCGCAGAACCTTTGCATGGCAGTCAAATCACCTTCTGAACTCTCGCAGACTTCCCTGAGGTTTTAGAATTTTGTGAGGAAGGTCCTTACCAAAATTTGGGTGGAACTAAGCAAGGGAAAGTGGATTTCACCTAATACGCACTCTAGATTCCACTATATAAGGGCTGAATTCGAGTCATTTGTCACTTTGCTAGCGAAGCTCTGCCGAAATTTACACTGAAATTACCAAGTTATCTGTTTGCGACCAAATTTTCTACAAGCTATCATCTACTCATACTAAACCCAGATCTGTGCTCTGAACTATAATCCTTGCCATTAGACACTCGTAATTCACAGTTTTTTGTCGTTTCCACACCTTTTTATCTTTTGGCACCGTTTTGCCTACTTTTTTGACCTTTAATCATCACTGCTACCATGGCCTCCTCATCCTCTGAAGACTCTAGCACCAAGCAGGTGATCTAGCGTGACATCCCCGAGGCCACACAAATTTGGCCCTTACCCTTTGACGCTCTAATCCAACCATGACTACAAACAGCCGGCCCACTTCTAGAGGCAATGGGTTTTTACCCGATGCTTTTTCATTCTGAGATTAACATGGGCCTCGCCCTTCATGCTTACGCCACCTGGGATGCACCAAAGACACACTTCCACTTTCTGTACCAAGGTACCATGTATAAGGTCAGAATTAACGCAGACTCAATGGTCACCATTGGCATTATCCCAGACTAACAATAGTTACTTGATAGATGCTATCACAGAACCCGTCATTCAGACGGCCGTGCATCTGTTGAATAACTTTTTGGTTATTTCAACATTTTGCAAGGACATAATTCAGTCCAAGCTGCTGAGTTAGATAGTGGAATCCTTTCTGGAATTCCTTGGCCCCTCAGTTGTGTCGTATGACTTGCATAGCTTTCTCATTTGTGAACTAGCCACCGCCATCAAACCCAGCAACCGTGACCTTATTGCAGCAGGCCCCCTGTTGTGTAACTTTGTGCGCACTTCTTGAGGCAAAAGTGTGCGGTTCTAATGCTCATCTCTTTTGTCTACCCTCGTGTCGCACACTAATCTCTATCCGCCATCTCAAGCATCCACCTCCTCCCAACCTGCAGTTACTGACACAATGACCAGCATACAAATGCATGGCACTGTCTCATCATCTTCATCTCCACCTACTACCCAAAGACGACTCACCACTACCGCACTAATGACTCCATCAACCACCGCCACTTCTTCTTCCGTGCAACCATCCCCTTCCATCTCTGTTGTCACTACCTCTCTTTCTGTTCCATCCACAACTATTTCTGTTTCCATTCATGTTTCCTCTATTGATACCACTTCCATTATTGTTCCATTATCCACTACTCCGTCCATCACCATCACCTCCTCCATTACTCCTACCGCCACCGGTGCTCCCCTCACGTTTAATCCCTCCAATTCACAGTTGTCTCCCGACACGCTAGCATGGATGCAAGTCATCAATTTTTCACCCCCACGTCAGACCCTTTCTGCTCCATCTTTGTCTTCTTCCATACTCCACACCACCCTTCAATTCCCCTCTGTTCCTCCCATCCTCTTGTTTGGACAAACCGTCCTCACCCCCATTTTTGTGGACCCTTGGATCAAGTTGGGTCCAAGATGAATGGATATTATCAATGTAAATATTAGCCAATAGGATTTTGGGGCAAGGGCCTTCCCCATTTTATAAAAAGGCACCAATTGTACACTATTTTCATGCTTAATAGAGAGGAGGAGACTCTATCATTTTGAGAGCTCAAGCATCCTCATTTGCTAATCACTCTTGCTTATGCTCTTGTTGTGATTGCTTGTTATTTTCATTTCCCATGTTTTTTGATTTATGCTAGTTAAGGTTTGTCCATAAGCAATGACATTGAGCATTTGAGCTAACCTCCATCTCATCTCTCTCTCTTCCTCTCTTCTCCTTCTTTTTCCTCTTCTATTCTATTTTCTCTCTTCACCCAAAACCATGATGAAGTTAGTTTAGGAAGAGTAGAGCTAGTGTGAGTAGTGTTAGTGGAGGTAGAGTTAGATGCAAAGTAGGAAACTAACTAAAAATAGCATCTAAGCATAGCTAGGAACCTATCCAGTGATCTAACCCTTGTTGACAAGCGAGAGCTATACTACGTGAGATCTTTGACCCTACATATGATTTCTCACATGGCTTACTGGATTTGGGTGATTTTTTATGCATTAGGTAGGTTTGATTAGAGGCTACAAGATTCTATATCAATATTTTTACAATTGCATGTAGAAATTGGAAGATTCCATTTTTTGTGATTTTGTCAAAACCCCTATTTTTTTAAGTTGCTGAAATTTAATAGAGTGTGTTTCAATTGCATGTAGAAATTGGAAGATTCATTATATTGTGTGTGGATCATAGGTTGATAAACAATTCTTCATTCTATGTGTTGATTTGCTAGTAATAGTGCTAGAAGAGAATCGAGGGTTTTGATATCTTAGTGATTTCTTTTTTAATACATTTTTTGTCATTCAAAAGAGTGCTTTGAGCATTGAAACAAGTTGAAAGGAGAAGATTAGGTCACTTCAACATGGCTACAAGTGGAGGCTTTATGTTGGAGAGCAATGATAGGCTTACCTCAATCAACTATTCTACTTGGAAGGTGAGGATGGAGTCCTTATTGGAGATGAATGAGTTGATGCATATTGTTGCATGTGTGGAGGAGAGGCCTCAAGATCAAGTGAGGTATGACAAGAGAGCTAAAAGATCTCTACATATGATTAAGATGAATGTTACCAATGAGCTACTCAAGGAGATTGGTAAGTGCACATCATATTTGGAGGCTTGAAAAGCTTTGAAGAAGCTTTATGAATCCAAGTCTACATCTAGAGTATCGACTCTAAGAAGACAAATCTTTCAAAGTATGCAAAAGAATGAAGAGAGTACTCATGCTTTTGTTTTGAGAGTTAAAGCATTTAATGATGAGCTAGCATGAATTGATGAGAGCACTAAAGGAGGAGAACTTGTTCAAGTTATTTTTAATGGTTTGTTGGATGACCATGCTAATCTTGTTCAGATCTTTGCTATTCAAAAGACTTTTCCAAGCATTGTGGATTTGCAAGATATTTTGGTGAATGAGGAGTTTAGGCTTCAATCAAGAAGAGGTGGATCTACATCGACATCTCATTATAAGGAAAGTTCAAGGGAGGAGGCTATGTTCGTCAAAGGAAAGTTCAAGGGAAAAGGAAAAGACAAGTGGTCTAAAGGTCAAGATCAAGGTGAGCCTTCCTCTTTTGTTGGTAAGAAGAAAGATAGGTCAAAGCTAAAATGGTTTTATTGTGGAATCAAAGGGCATTTTGCTAATGAATGTTTGATGAAGCAAAGAGATAAAGGTAGCAAGCAAATCAACTTTACTACTAATGATGATGTGTTCTACAAGTTCAATATCAAGTGAAGGTGAAAAAGATTCATGGCGTATTGATAGTGAAGCTAGATCCGAGCCTAGGAGGCTTATTTATGAAGATAGAGGCAAGCAAGTGGAAATCAACTCCACTAATTGTGCTTATTTTATTTCACATGAGGAGCCAAAGGACGTATATGATGCACTCAATTCAAAGGAATGGTACCTTGCCATGAAGGAGGAATATGATGCTTTGATGGCCAACAAGACATGGGAGCTTGTGGATCTTCCATCCAACAAGCACACCATTGGTTGCAAGTGGGTTTTTTGAGTCAAGTATAATCAAGATGGCACAATCAACAAGTACAAGGCTAGACTTTGTGCTAAAGTTTTTGCTCAAATTTATGGACTTGATTATGAAGAGACTTTTGCTCCAGTTGCAAAGATGGTATCAATTAGAATCATAATTTCTATTGCTTGTTTTTCAATTGGCAAGTTCTTCAACTAGATGTCTGTAATGCATTTTTAAATGAATATCTAGAAGAAGAGATTTATATGGATCAGCCTATTGGGTTCATCCATGACAAAGACAAAGTTTGCTTGCTCTTCAAAAGTCTATATGGACTAAAGCAAGCTCCAAGGTCATGGTATTTGTGAAAATTGTCAACATTTCCTAGCTAGTTTGAAGCCTAAATTGGCAATTTTTGTACATAGTTTTGGATCTAACCTTTCACACGTGTGAAAGAGACCTAGATACTTTTATTCTAGTATATATTTCATGTTGAAGAAGTCTCAAACTTCGGGACCTTCTAAATGACACTAAAATCATGTTATTTGGACATATAGGCCAAAATTGGCTATTTTAGGTTACTGGTGTCCTAAAATTGGGTCCTAAGTTCTAGAGAGAGGAGAGAGAGTCATCTCTCTCACCTATATTAGGCTGAAATTCGTGGAGAACAGGTTGGAGAAACCTTTTGTATGCTTCATTGAGATCAATAGATCATTGTCATTGTTTCTTCCTCCATTGAGAGCATTGTTGTGTGTATTGTCTTCAAGCTATTGTGTATGATCTTAGGTGCTTTCCAAAAGTGGTAGGCTGATGTATTATGGACTGTATAATGCTATTTTGGGCCGCACTTGATGTTTATGGAAGTTTCCATTTGTGATAAATGCTTTTTGATCAAGTTCTTTGCATTCTAGGTAGCATAGAATGTGTTGCCAATTCCTAGCTTATGTAGTTTGGAGTGCAAGCATTCAAGCCAATGATCTTGGAGTTTAGATCCACTTAGGATCTGTATTTTTCACAGTATTCTCGACTTAACACCTTTCTTGAGTCACTAGGATTTAATCTCAGTAACTATGATCCTTCCTTGTATGTCAAGTTTTTTGATAGAGATATTGTCATCCTCCTTATTTATGTTGATGATATCATTGTAACAGGAAGTTGTATCAAGCTAGTTGAGGAAACCAAGATTGTACTTGGAAAGGAGTTGTCATGCTAATGCTTTTTGTTGTGATTGCATGTTATTTTTCATTTTCATTGTTTTTGCTTTTTACTTGTTAATTGCTTTACCATTAGTATGCAATATTGAGCACATGAGCTAACCTCCCTCACTTCTCCCTCTCTCACCTCCATTATCCCTCTATTTTGGATGTTAATGCTAGTTTAGAGTAAAGTTAGTGTGGGGTAGAGTTAGATTAGTGTATAAAAGCATCTAAGTAGGCAACTATGCTTGTGTTCTAACCCTTTTGATAGGTAGAGGGCTACTCAACATCGAATCCTACACCCTACAGTGGCGCTGTTGCTAGGGATAGGCCATCACTAACTAGTTCTAGTTGTCTTTTTACCGGTATACTAGTTAAGTCCTCCATTGACCAAGCGAATACATTCTGATATTTTTGAAGAAGTACTATGTACTCTTCCCGCTCGTGGTTTTATAAATTCATAACTTTACCTTTACTAATTTCCATCTCTACATATTCGGTCTTATCTACCATTCCTTCAGTCAAGGTTGCTCTGGTTCCACCCAGAACTTCCCTTGACTCGGATGTCGGAAATTCATTTTCTTCTTCCTCGTCTATTTCATAACATTCTATGAAATTGATCCAAAATTCGGTAGGTCCTACTATCTCCTCACCCCATCTCATAAGGTGACCCCCTAATGGACTGGCTGTGAGTATGTCTGAAAAAAATATTTGTTTGGTGGACTAATTTATAATAGCATCTGCCTGATATAACCATGGTCTTCCAAATAATATTGAGTATGGTGGCATTTCTAATGGGTTTATGACAAAGCAATTCATGACGAACATTTCTATCTCTATAATTACAATTACACCCCTCATCTCCTCTACTGGTATGCATTTAGATGCATCTACTAATTGAATTTCTTGGTGAGCAATAGACTGGATCTGGTTTTCTAATCCTAACTCCTTAACCATTGTCTTGGTCATTAAGTTGATACTAGATCCTGAGTCTACTAGTATTCTATTGATAGTATGGCCACCTATAATGGCACTAATCTCTAGGATTCTACAATCTCCTCTATCTACGTATTCTACTCTATTGTTGTATGCAGGTTGTAAAAATTACAGCAAATAAGGATCCTAAAACACTTGAAATGATGAGGGAAACAATAGATTATGATTTCATAAGATTAGCACAAGTTGAACCATCGAAATCCATCAAAAATCTATGCTTGAACCTCACTAAATGGCCCAAATCCTTGAAGAAGGCTTCACACGTGTGAAAGTACGGCCTCCCACAGTCTGAGTACTGTACACCAGACCTACATTCAATCCTATAATCATTAGTAATCACAAGTACTCAAACAATTATGAACATAGAGAGCAATTGCACCATTATGAGAGAAAAAAACATGAAATTGCTTGATTGATTTTGGTGAGATATCATCACCTATATATACATGATCCATCACGGTTTTGGGCAGGTATGAGTAGCCCTAAACCTATCCCTAATGCTAATTTTGGTGGATCTTTCATCCCTACCAAGTTAGGGTTGGAGTCTTGGAGATTCCTCAACAATGCAAAAATTACCAAAAATAGCTCCTATTTTTTCTCCCTTGTATCTAAGCATAATTTGGACTCATTCCAAAGGTTCTAACACTTAGGTCTACTTGAGAACATCCTTATGAATGGAATCCTATGCTATTTGGCACGTGTGACAAGCCACATCATGACCATCTAACTATTTACAAGTCATATGACCAAAACTAGTCAAGCTAGAATTGTGAATTTTTAACAAGGTATGGCATTAGAGGAGTTTTGAGTCCCAAAAAGACCCTTTGAGAATTCGTGCAAGATGCCTTTTTTATTATTAAAATATTATAGCACTAATACTTTTGACTTGCCATAATTTTTTAATCAAAGCCCAAAAGTATATCATCTAACATATCATTGGAAAGCCCTTGTTGAGCGCTTTCCAATGCACCAAACTCCGCTAGATTTAGACTTACCACTAAAAAGTTATGCCATTTTTAGTATGGAATCAAAATGTGGACTCAAAAAGTTACGTTACGTAGATTTCAAATTTGAGTGTTTTGATTGGTCCATGTGAAAGAAATATTTGTGAAAAAATATAAAAATAATCTTTACAAAAGGTCTTTTTTGGATTTAGAACTCCTCTAATGGATAATGTAACGAACCTCTCCCCTTCCTCAATCCTTACGGAATGAACTCCTTAATCATCTGAAGTATACCTCAAGGAAGATGTACGCGTCTCTCCTTCATATTTGTCCTTTTCCCAAGATACAATAATACGCTTGTATCTCTTTTCTTCTGATGTCGCCATTTGGTCTCAGATTGTAATCTCCTTCTTCCTGTAGTGGGTAATAACATCGGAAGAAGGTAATCTCCTTCTTCCTCCAGTGGGCAATAACATCGGCTTGATATAGCCATGGCCTCTCTAATAAGACTTTATATGATGATTTCCTAGTGGTCTATAATATAATGAAGTCCATCAAAAACTTATGGTTCCCAATGTAAACTACGACTTGAGGAAACTCCCCTATTGGAGTTCTCTTAGTTGCATCTGCTAATCTCAAATGTCTAAGTGTAGGCGTTATCCTATGATGAATGCCTAACTCATACGATGTCTCTTCAGTCATTATATTTACACTGGATTTCAGTCTATGGGTACACTATCTAAAATGCATCCATTAATTATCACCTAGATTTTAGGTGGGCCTTCGTCACCATGGTCTGCCAATCCTACATCGACTAATGGCAACTTAGTTTTTCTTTTCTTTTTCCTTTGCAAAATTGTTTAATCTCTTTCTTATAGTATTGATTATCCTCTAATAGCTGTTTAAAAGTTATATTGGGCATTCTAAAGGCAAAATATTCCACTATGTCATATGAACAATGTCTAAGTGGCAACGGGTCTCTAGGTATCTCACTTATTAAAATTGGATGTGAGAACGTTATTTTTTTAGCTTTTTTCATTTTTTTGTTTAGGAGCTTCTTAGCTTCTAAACGAATATCTGGTTCATAGTATTTTTCATTAGATCTATCAAAGTTTGGGTCTTTAGGAATTTCGGCGATTTGCTCTACAGGTTGCATTTTAGTTGTCGCGCTTTTCGCAATTTTTGCAATATTCGCATTTTTATCCTTCTTAGTTTTCTTTTTCTCCCTAAGTGTTGGCATATTCTTATTACTTCTAGTTGTGACTTTATTTAAGTCTAAGTCTAATTCAGGCCAATCTTGGTCTTGATTTTCTACAGTCTCAGTGTGCTAATAAATCGTGGTTTAGACCGTGGTTATTGTGGTTGCGGACATTCGGCAGTGACATGTCCTTTGCCTTTGCAATTACCGCAAAGTGGCACATATCCTACTGACCTCCTGGGTTCAGGACAGTCAGGCGAATAGTGGCCAGGGGCTCTGCGACTCCTTTACTCTTGGTGGAGGAGTGGAATCTTTTGCGGCTCCTCTATGCAAAATAGTATATTGTTGGCTATTGCGTGGTTTAGACGTAAATTCTTTTGGTTAGAAGGAGTAGCGGTATAGGCTACCTCCTCATGATTATCAACTGGACAGAGGAATAATTCTCCTCCCACATAGCTGATTTGCAAATTAGGATAGTTCATTTTAGAATGTCTCTCTTTACCACAAGTTGTACATCAAATGTTAGCATTTGAGTTTGCTTCTTCCTCTTAGCTTTAACGTTGGACATCTGAACTCTTAAGTCCCCCATTTCCTTCGCTAAAAGGTCTACACTTTTCCTTAATGGATCTGTCTTTTTAGACTTTTCCATTCTTCATCTTCTATCTAAGTTTTTGCTCTTAGATTTTCTATAACTAGTTTCTTCTTTAGACGACGAAGAATAAGAAACTCTTCTTCATCTGTTGAATCAGATTCTAACTCAGAATCTGTAGACAAATTTGATTCTTCTATTCTTTTATGTTTATGATTCTTACGAGTGCTCTTTCTATTATTTCTTCTTCTTCTAGAAATTTTAGAAGTTTCATAGTTTTCTGCAGATGCTATAACATCCTCTAATGAGTTCGTCAATCCTGGACGACATTACCTATCCATCTTCTTGGGTAGTCCATCCAAAAACCATTCATTTTTCATGGGAACAGGATAATGTGATCCTAATTTCCCTATCTGTTTACAGATTCTTTGCTTGGAATCTGTTTACTAGTTCTTTCTCTTACATCTTGTTCACAGAACCATTTTTGCTTGTTACCAAGCTCATTGGGCATTTACAGATGTTTTCTTGTTATTACAATGCCCAAATCAAGCAAAATGATGATTCAGACGTTGTAGTTTATGTCTTGTCTGTCAGAGGACACTCATGGTCGTTCTCTCTTGAAAGCACTCACACTCAATCAGAGATGCAAGCCATGAACATTCATTTACAGATCAACATGCAGTCCAAATGAACATTCAATAGTTTCTACAACTACCTACTCTAAAAACGAGTTACAATCAGAACCTAACCACTCTAAACTTGCATAAATCTAGAAAACTAAAACAAGAAACTATTCTAGCAGTATTTAGAAGTCCAAGAATCAAGAAACCAACCAGTCTTTTGATTCTTGGACATCCCAAGAACATCAAGAACTAGAATGTTGGAGGATATGCAAGATTTATGCCACATTTCTAGCCTATTTAATTTACCTGCATGTTGATTCCTACATTAATCCACAAATAAGAAATGAAAACTGATCCACTCTAGGAAAGCAGGAAATCTAATCTACTATAGGAAAAGCACGAAATCTAATCCACAACCACACACAAAGGAGGGAAGGGCAAGATCATGAATGCATTCACTCAAGAAACAAGCATGATCAAGGAGCTCAATGGATGCACCAAAACTTGTGGAGGCTCTTCTCATTTCAGCATGGAGTCAGTACATTTCACAAAAATCTCATCTTCTCAAAGAGGGAGTCTCTTAAATAAGCAAGAGAGCTCCTTAGGTGGCATCCTAGTGACATTTTCACATTTTACGAATTACAAGTGGAAATGCTCTCCACTAGAGGTCACCATCAAAAGGTGGCTCACTCTACTTTCTTTAAGAGAGGTCTACTTGCATTTATAGCTTTCCCTAGAAATACTAGTTCCTACATGGTTATTCCAGCTTTTGGGATTCACCATGAGGCTTACACAATTCTTGCTTGTCATTCCTAACTAGCATTTCTCGGCTCTCATACTTGGCTCTCAGTCTTCGTTTGTCTCGTCTTCTCAGAGACTTCTCGGTCTAAGGTGAGAGGTGCTCTTGGGTAGCTTTGTCCGAATATCTTGGGGATTTGTCAGAATCAGCCAACATCATCCCACCCCTAATGTGTTGCAGGACCCACTGCAACTCATATTGGACGATGTCGCTCCACTTTCGCATCGGCATTTTTTATTGTCACTTGGAAAAACGTAGATTCTCGTTCGCTTGCATAAAACCAAGTGCTTTCAAAAACTATTTTTCACAAATTGTCGCAATTTGATCAAAATGTCTTATTGCTATAGGTAGTTGACATTCTCAAAATTGGAGAGCTCCCAACTGTTGAAAATTGTCACTTCTCACTTGACATTGGTTCATGTAAATATTGACCAACATTAGAATATGTTGATGATCTGATTTCACACGTGTGGAGCCTGTTCCCACATGTGAAAGGATGTACTTTTCATGTTTGTATATATCCAAATTGATTTTGTATCATTCTAGTTAGTGTGAACATGAAATGACTAGTTTTTAGTCAAGTTGACTAGTCACCTACAAATTAGCTTTTCCTTGCATGTGCATGAGTAAATGCTCCCACATGGCAAGTGGATGTTCACACATGTGTATAGAGTACTAGAAGATAAGAGTTGACCATTTTCCTTAGATCCTATTTTGTAGGGAATATTCCTATATTCTAGGAGACTAGCTTTTTGGATTTTAGTCATATTCTAGAAGGTCAACTATTGGATAAGGATCAAGGATGGATCAAATGGATAGATCTAAGTGATGTGGCACTCTTCACATGTGTGAAGGCCTGATGGACTGTACCAAACTCATGGATGTACTTGATCCATAAAAGGATCATCATTTTGCTAAGAAGATTGATGAGACTTTTGCACTCTACACTTTTGTGAGGTTTCTAGTCATTTGTCTTGTGATTTTTATGTATGATTGCTATCTAGTATCATTGTACTTGTTGTTTCAGGTGCAGGCCATACAGTGGACAATACTCCACACGTGTGAGGCCGCTCTCACTAAAAAATGATGTGTTGATCCATTGCTCTTGCTTAAATCCAAGTGTAGTGAATCTAGATCAAGATCTAATGTGTAGAACTTGATAGATTCATTGATTAAGCAACCAATAACTCTCTATGATTGTAAAGTACAATCATTATTGTCCTAAAAACTGTAAAATTTATCATGGTATCAGAGCTAAGTAAGAGAGTGATCATTGAATCATAAATCTTGTAAAGATCATTGGAAAAATTTGTTTTTGGCCAATACTAGTGAGGGCGAGTTCTTCTAGAGTGATAGCTTGTAATCATTTGGATCAAAACGACTTGGAGGCTGTGTATGTACTTTTCACACGTGTGAAACCGTACAACAACTTTCAATTCAAGTTACTTTGTGTTTGTTGGTCCCAAAATCACAATACTAGTTCATTTTTGGTGCTTTTTGAAGCATAGTATTGATCTAGATTCATTTTAGCTAATGCCTATGACCAAATAGTGTTTTGGATCATTGGAGCATTTCTTTTTAAGTCTAAGATCAGATCTTAGAGGCTGATTTGTTCAGATCCTTAGTTGAAGTGAAATCTCTAAGAAAAGTGTAAAGCAATATTTTTTTGTGAGAGTGAAAGCTAGGAATTTTTGGTAAGATCTTTGAGTATCATTCAAGCTTGTGTGCTAGTTTGATAGAGACAAGCCTATAGGCATTCTAGTAAGCTTTTGGCCTTTTCATAGATCTTTTAAAATTCAAAAATCTTTGTGATTTTTAAAAGAGCATTCATTCTAAAATGTCATCCATGGGTGGATATTTGATGGAATCAAGCGAGAGACTCACTTCCACAAATTATTCCATTTGGAAAGAGAGAATGGAATCACTCCTAGTGATCCATGATCTATATGACATAGTTCAAGGAGTAGAGGAAGAGCCTCAAACTCCCCAAGAACAAGCCAAATACAAGAAGAGAGCAAGATTAGCTCTACACTGCATAAAGTTAAATGTATGCAATGACCTCTTGAAAGAGGTGTCTTCTTGTACCTCATCCAAAGAGGCCTGGGATTCATTAAAGAGAATTTATGAATCCAACAATACTTCAAGAATCCTCATGCTAAGAAATCAAGTTTTTCAAAGCATGAAAGGAAGTAGAGAGAGTGGACAAGAGTATGTCCTTAGGATCAAATCTCTTAACAAGGAGTTAAGTGCAATAGGAGAGAAGATCCAAGATCAAGAACTAGTACAAATCATCTTGAATGGTCTAGGTGATGAGTTCACCAACTTAGTCCAATCATTTTCCATTCAAGACTCTCTTCCATCCATTGAAAAGTTGCACAATGTTCTTGTGGCCGAGGAGAGTAGGCTTCTACACCTCAAGACAAGAATGGATAGCATGTCACTTAATGGAGGAGAGGAGAAAGCTAACTTTACATCTAAAGGCAAGAAGAAGCAAAATCCATTCAAAAAAAATAAAGGCAAGGAGGCCGAGATAAAGAATGGAGGATCTACCTCCAAAGGCAAAGTGAAGAACAAGGCAAAACTAAAGTGTTTCTTTTGTGGAAAGAAAGGACACTTTGCCTCAGAATGCTACTTGAAGAAGAATCAACAAGCCAAAGGAGATCAAGGAAACATTGCTCAAGAGGAAGAAGAAGAGGATGGATTCAACACATCCTTAATGGTTGCATCTACACCAACTTCAAGTCAAGACACATGGTGGATAGATAGTGGGGCTAGTTCCCACATGTCCTTTAACAAGCATTATTTTTCTACTCTTCTTTCTTGTAATGACTCTAAGAAGTCAATATACACTGCTAGTGATCAAGCATGCAAGATAGATGGCATAGGATCTATACCTCTTTGCTTAGGCACATCTAAAAGGATAGATCTAGATAATGTTTTGTATGTTCCTACCATTTCAAGAAACTTGCTTAGTGTAGGACAATTAATGGACAATGGACTAGATGTACATTTCAAGAATGGAGTTTGTTCCATCTTGAAAAATGATAAGTGCATAGCTAGTGGCATTAAGCAAGGTAGACTTTTCAAGTTGGATGCTAATGTTGCAAGTGAAAGTGTGAACTTCGCTAGAGAGGAGCTAACTCAAGTGGAGCTTTGGCATAAGAGATTAGGCCATCCTAATCTTCAATCTATGGAGTCAATGGCAAGCAAGGAACTAGCTCTCGGCCTACCGAGAGCTTTCAAGAAGTATGGAAAGATATGTGAGGCATGTGGCCTTGCAAAGTCACACAAGTCTTCTTACAAGAGATCTTCATCAAGATCTCTCTCTCCCTTGGATCTCATACATTCTGATGTACATAGTTTTTCACATACAAGTAATGGAGGTGCCTTGATGTATGTAACTTTTATAGATGATTGTACTAGATTCACATGGATTGAGTTACTATCAAAGAAAAGTCTTGTTTATGAAGCTTTCATTAAGTTCAAGTCTCTAGTAGAGAAACAACTTAGTACTTCTATCAAAGCACTAAGATGTGATAATGGAGGAGAGTACACCTCCAATAAAATGAAATACTTTTGTGAGATCAATGGTATTAAGTTACATTACACTTGTTCCTACACCCCTCAACAAAATGGGGTGGCCGAGAGGAATCTTGACAAACCCGAGGAGGATCATGACAAACCCGAGGATGGAGATTTGGATCCGAGTCAAAAGGGGCCGAGAAGATCATCAAGGAGCAAGGCCGAGCCCTCAAGGCTTACCTATGTGGACAAGGGAAAGCAAAAGGAAGGCTCTGTTAAAAATTCACAATTCTAGCTTGACTAGTTTTGGTCATATGACTTGTAAATAGTTAGATGGTCATGATGTGGCTTGTCACACGTGCCAAATAGCATAGGATTCCATTCATAAGGATGTTCTCAAGTAGACCTAAGTGTTAGAACCTTTGGAATGAGTCCAAATTATGCTTAGATACAAGGGAGAAAAAATAGGAGCTATTTTTGGTAATTTTTGCATTGTTGAGGGATCTCCAAGATTCCAACCCTAACTTGGTAGGGATGAAAGATCCACCAAAATTAGCATTAGGGATAGGTTTAGGGCTACTCATACCTGCCCAAAACCATGATGGATCATGTATATATAGGTGATGATATCTCACCAAAATCAATCAAGCAATTTCATGTTTTTTCTCTCATAATGGTGCAATTGCTCTCTATGTTCATAATTGTTTGAGTACTTGTGATTACTAATGATTATAGGATTGAATGTAGGTCTGGTGTACAGTACTCAGACAGTGGGAGGCCGTACTTTCACACGTGTGAAGCCTTCTTCAAGGATTTGGGCCATTTAGTGAGGTTCAAGCATAGATTTTTGATGGATTTTGATGGTTCAACTTGTGCTAATCTCATGAAATCATAATTTATTGTTTCCCTCATAATTTCA
The DNA here is from genome assembly GCA_029204225.1 of Diphasiastrum complanatum. Taxonomy (NCBI): domain Eukaryota; kingdom Viridiplantae; phylum Streptophyta; class Lycopodiopsida; order Lycopodiales; family Lycopodiaceae; genus Diphasiastrum; species Diphasiastrum complanatum. The sequence continues at coordinate 53,427 of MU831804.1, forward strand.
AGTGTTTTAGGATCCTTATTTGCTATGATTTTTACATGGTATCAGAGCCTAAAGGCTGAAATGAGCTAAATCCTTGGTTTTCATTCAATTTGATCACAATTTTTGATCTAAATCTTGTGTAGATTGGATCTTAGCATCTACTATTGATTCTAGAACTCAAAGTGAGTCAAATACATTGGAGATTGGTGTTGTGTGACTTCATTTGCAGGTGTTTAGGTGTCTAAAACCAGAGGCAAAGTTGAATTCAATTCACATTACCAAGATAGCAAGTTTTGGTTGCTCCAAGCATTGATTTCTAAGCGAGTTTTGGAGGTGATTTCATAGAGGAGGCTTTCTAGCATTCAAGGAGAGGGAAGATCAGAGTTTTGGGGACTCTTCAAGGCTGTTCTAAGGTGTAGTAGACACCTCCTAAAGTGATTTAGGTTCAGTCCAACCATTGCTTGACTTATGCACCAAATTAGATCAATTTTTCATCAATTTTGATCATTTTTTGCTTGTGATTGGATAGTAGATTGTGTTGCATCCTCATTAAGTTCCATTTAGATCTTTTACAAGTGATTTTGGAAGTATATTAGGTTGCTGAAATTCACTCTTGATCAGATCATTTGGAAGCTTTAATGTTCTTTATAGAAAGAGGGGCAATTCTACTAGTATTGTCTACTTCAATCAAGCAAGTGCATTGTTTCTAGTATTCTATGATTTGATTTTGTTAGAGATCATTCTTAGATCTTTATAGGAAGTCTATTACTGATCTTTTCAGGTCCCTAAGAAGTGGGATAAGGTAGACCTTCAATCAAATCAATAGAAGTAACCTTCATTTGTGTCAAGTCCTTGATTAGGAGACTAGATGGCATCTATAAATGCATATCTTTTGGATACTAATGAAAGGCTCAACAAAATTAACTATTCCATATGGAAAGTTAGAATGGAATCTATCATGATCATGCAAGATCTGATGGAAATTGTAAATGGTAAGGAGGGTGAACCTATTCATCCACAAGAAAAAGCCAAATACATCAAGAGGTGCAATGTTGCACTACATTGCATAAAAATGAATGTTGCAAATGAACTCTTAAGAGAGGTAGGAGATTGCACTTCAGCTCAAGATGCTTGGGAGACTTTGCAAAAGGTCTATGAATCCAAGAACCAAACTAGAATGTTAGCTTTGAAGAATCAAATCTATAGAAGCTATCAAAAGAAAGGAGAGAGTGCACATACTTTTGTCCTAAGAGTAAAGGAATTGAACAAAGAGCTAGCCTTTATAGGTGACCCTATCAAGGATGAAGAGCTTGTTCAACTCATATTGAATGGACTAAGCTTTGAATTTGACAATTTGGTTCAGGGATATGCAATTATGGGTAAGCTATCCATACTTGAAGAACTCCAAGGCACACTCATGGCCGAGGAATCAAGAAGGAGCCAAATGCAAGAGAGGATGGAAAGGCTTTCCATCCAAGGTGGAGATGACCAAGCTCTCTTCACCAAAGGCAAAGGCAAGTCCAAAGGCAAAGGATCAACATTCAAGAAGTCTACAAAGCTTGAGGATCAAGAAGGACCCCCAAAGGCATCTCCATCAACCACCAAAGTCAAGAAGGACAAATCAAAGGTGAAGTGCTACTATTGTAGCAAGATGGGGCATTATGCCTCGGAATGCTTCAAGACGAAGCAAGATCAAAGCCAAGCCAACATGAGCAAAGAGGAGGAGGAGGAGAGTTCACATGAGGACTCTCTCATGATGTCCATATTTTCTTCAACAAGCTTCAAAGGAGAAGATCCTTGGTGGATTGACTCGGGTGCTAGTTCACACATGACTAGTAAAAGAGAGTTTTTCTCTTCTCTCTTATCTTATGATGGACCTATAAAGTCTATCTATACAGCAAATGATGAAGCTTGTAAGATTGAAGGAGTTGGTAGCATTTCCCTTTGCTTAGGATCTTCCAAAAAGATCAACATAGAAGGTGTTTTGTACATTCCTACAATAACAAAGAATCTACTAAGTGTTGGCCAAATGGTAGACAATGGTTTCAATGTTGACTTTGCTTCAAATGCATGTTTCATCAAGAATAAGGGTAAGATAGTGGCTAAGGGCACTAGACTTGGCAAACTTTATAAGCTGGATGCATTTGTGGATACTAATGTTGTCATGTTGGCCGAGAAGAGCAAGATATCTACCTTTACTTTATGGCACAAAAGACTTGGACATGTCAACTCGGGTTCCATGGAGGCTATGATCAAGGAGGAGTATGCTTTAGGCCTACCAAGGTCTATTGGGAAGGAAGACAAGGTTTGTGAAGCTTGTGCCTTATCCAAGGCACATAAGAAGGTGTTTCCTAACTTCATCACAAAGTCATCTCATCCTCTTGAACTCATACACTCGGATGTGCACATTGCTAGCACCAAATCTAATGGAGGTTCATCCATGTTTTTAACCTTCATTGATGACTACTCAAGATATTGTTGGGTGTTCTTACTTTCCTTCAAGTCTCAAGTATTTGATACTTTTGTAAAGTTCAAGTTGTTTGTGGAAAAGCATCATAATCATAGCATCAAGATTCTTAGAAGTGACAATGGTGGAGAATTCATCTCCAATGAGTTCAAGGCCTTTTGTGAGGAGGAAGGGATCAAGAAAGAGACTTCTTGTCCTTACACTCCTCAACAAAATGGAGTTGCTGAAAGAAGGAATAGAACATTATGTGAATGTTCTAAGGCTTTAAGATTAGTTGCTTGTTTGCCCAAATCCTTTTGGGGTGAGTCTCTTGTATGTGCAAACTACTTGATGAATAGGGTGTCTTGCAAAGCAATTGAAGGCAAAACTCCTTATGAGATGTTGTATGGAAAGAAACCCAATCTTAATCACTTGAACGTTTTTGGGTGTATATGTTATGTGCATGTGCCATTGGAAACAAGAACCAAGGAGGATCCATCTTCCACAAGAGGGATCATGCTTGGATATGCAAGCTCAAGAAAGGGCTACAAAGTCTATCTCCCATCCTTGAACAAATTTGTTGTTTCAAGGGATGTCATCTTTGATGAACATCATATGCATATGCTTGAAGAAGGCTCAAGTGCTCCAACAATCAAGAAGAAGATGGCCGAGGAGCAAGATCTTGGTTTTGAGGAGGAGCTCATGGAGGAGCAAGCTCCAAACCCACCTATCACACCAAGGAGATCTTCAAAGGCAAAAGTGGAGCCATCAAGGCTCACATATCAAGGAAAAGGACAGCAAGTTGAGGGTATCTCATCCACTTCTTATGCTTTATCTAGTTTTGAAGAACCGTCTAATGTTGAAGATGAATTGAACTCCAAAGAATGGTATAAAGCTATGTTGGATGGTTTTTGGATGCTTATGCTTTGTCCATATTCCCTTGGAAAAAAGGAAGAAGAAAGATCCTAGTGCATGCAAAGGGATCATGGTTAGATACTCATCCACCAAGAAGGCCTATAGAGTCTTTATACTCTCTACTTCTCAAGTTATTGAAAGTAGAGATGTTGTCTTTCATGAAGATCAATACTCATCTTTTGAAGAGGCCGAGATCAAGAAATCTATGGATGCATCACCAATTATTGATTTTGAAGACAATCATGATGTGATGGGGTCGAGATTTGAAGAAGACTCTCCTCGTATTTTTCACCAAGAAGATCCATGAGAGATAGATCCGAGCCTAAGAGGCTCTCATATGTTGACAAAGGGAAACAAGTGGATCTTGATTCCACTAATTATGTTTCTTATGTCTCTCATGAAGAGCGAAAGAATGTACAAGAGGCACTCAATACCAAGGAGTGGTATGATGTCATGAAGCAAGAGTATGATGCATTGATCACCAACAATACTTGGGAGCTTGTGGATCCTGCATCCAACAAGCATGTGATTGGTTGCAAGTGGGTATTTCGGATCAAGTTCAATCATGATGGCACCATCAACAAGCACAAAGCAAGATTATGTGCCAAAGGATTTGCTCAAATCCATGGCCTTGATTATGAGGAGACCTTTGCACCCGTTGCAAAGATGGTGACAATAAGAATTCTTATTTCTCTTACTTGTTTCTTCAAGTGGAAGGTGTTCCAATTAGATGTATCCAATGCTTTTCTAAATGGTTATATTGAGGAGGAGATCTATATGGAACAACCTCAAGGATTCGTCAAGGATGAGTCCAAAGTGTGCTTGCTCTTCAAAAGTCTTTATGGACTCAAGCAAGCACCAAGATCATGGTATTCAAGACTTAATTCTTTTCTTATCTCACTAGGATTTACTCTTAGTGACTATGATCCTTCCATGTATCTAAAAGTAACTAATTAGTTAATTATCCTTAACTAGTCTTGTGATTCTGCGTTAATCTATCTTATAAACTCCACACAGTGGAGATATAAGCTATCCTTTCTGGATCATAAAGATATACAAGAGAATAGACAGATTTTCTATAAGAGATGAAAAGAGACGTAGCAAGCAGAACTAAAAAGAAAAATACTAGAGCTGTGCATGAAAGTCTGCCAACAAGCAGAACACAATGAAAGAGCAGAGTGTCATTCCACCAACGAGCGAGAACTGACTGTCTCGCTCTAAAAATTAAACTGATAATATAGTAGCTCTATTTTTGTGGATCTCTTTGTCTTGTGTTGTTTGTCTTGATTGCTAGAATAAAATGTGTTCTGTGATGTGCAGTCACGTGTCCAGGTTCCTATGAAGCTTCCGCGCACACAAAATCGTTTGTGAATACAAAAACGAAAACAAAAAAGAAACAGTTTCACTTTCGCGACACCAAACAGTTTTCTTCCGCGGCATGGTATCAGAGCACACAGGTTATCACTGTGAAGATTATTAAAATATTATCTTCCTATCTCCAGTTTGGGGCCATGTCCATCATTATTTCCACTAAATTTCATGTTGTACATAAAAGGTATGTGAATTGAGCACATAACCTTATAGTATAGGTCGGATTGAGTTAGATAGATTCAATTTTGATGACATGCAACTGTTTAGATAGCATGCAATGTCATACTGTATGCATGCAAGCCACATGCAAAGTGGTCACATGTCTAGGCAGTTTTATGAGTTGACATGCAATACATGCAATATTCATGCATGCAGTTACACATGTGGATCATTGATAGGTGAATTAGTTCAGTTAAGTGGACTTTCCATGCAACTCCACTATAGGAATTCGAGTCTCTCTCATGTAGGAAAATCTTGGCATGTTTTGCATTATTGTGAATAATGAGATTTTGTTGTTTTGGACTCATTCTCTCTCTACTCAAGTTTTCCATCATTGATTTTCTCTCTCTACTCGAGAGCGGGCTGTATTTCCCATACTGAACACTTAAAATTATTTTTGACATTCAAATTTTATAGTGAGAAGTTATATTTTTTCATCTGATGTATGCCATTGTGCACTTGTCATAGATTTTTCAAGTATATTGTTTTTCCAGATCAATCTTGTGCAATCACAACCCCTTAGTAAGATCCTGTAGGGTGTGTGGTGAAGTTCACACGTGCCAAAAACTTCACAATCACTACTGATATTTTAGCAGTGATTCTTCATCAGTAAGTAGAATTACAGATTTAGGTCATAAGATAGAATTCGAATCTGATCAATGCAAAATTATTGATAGGAGTAATAAGATTCTTGCACTCAACAAGAGAAAGGGTTACGTATATATATTGGCACATTGTTATTCTGATTCTAGTCAAGCCTTGAAAACCTTTGTTCTAGTCAATAAAGCATTACTATGACATCATCGCTTAAGACACCTGAATTATGCATCTGTTTTGCATGCATCTCTGTATTGCTTTTGTAACTGATAGAAATTGTCTGAGAATTCAATACTTTATGTTTGGCTACGTAATCACTTAGTATCTAGCGATTTCAAAGTTAGTTGCTAAAAATTGAACGTGATTTTCATTACTACTACTTTGTTTAATTTTTGATAGGCGTAGTCATGCATTGGAAGTAGGAAGTTTCCGCATTACATTATCTATCCTATTTCTGACACTCGATTGTCTATTGAAGAATAGTAATGGTGAATCACAATGGGTATGAGGAGTGATATTATTGATAGTGTTATTCTGAATGCAATGCTACACAGAAGATGATGATTGTTCAAGTTGGCACATAGAACTCATGCACCGCAGTGCATGCTCATCACCTTGTGAATTGCAATGATGGTTTGATTGTCGTGAATATAGGTCATCATCAATGTCACTACTATAAAAACCACCATTAATATTAGATTGATTTGATTGGTATAGCTCATGGTTTTTATTTTGGTCAGAATAGTTTTCATCATCACTCAAATAGTCTCCATATGAGTCATGTTGCTCGTATTGATCTGAATTACTGTCATTCTGCTCCTCGTATTAATAATCACAATATGATTGGTCATCGCATTTAGATTGATTATCAAATTCCACCTCATAATCAAAATCAGAATCCATTTGACAAATCAAGGGAGGATATGAGTCTGAAAATTGTGAAGTTTGATTTTTGCAAAGAGATAAGCTCTTGACAGTTTCTCCACCCACTTAAAACTCAGAGTTCTACGATGAGTGAAATTGAGAATGACAGAAAGTTGTGGTTCATATACAACTGAGCACTTTTGCTTTTTACAACGTTCAATTCCGAATTCAGACGAAGATGATATGAGGATAAAAAATACACAAATAAACTATAAGGAAGTTTGACTGAGGATAAAAAAAAGTTTTGAAATTTTTTTGAAAGAAATAATTACAAATTTCAATAACTTAGCAGTGTCAAGCTCATCGTTCTAATCACTTTTTGTTCTTACACCACTAGAATCTGAGCTCAAACAAACAAGTTATGGAAGTAATATCAAGTTGAGTTTTGTGCACTTGATATCGGACTCAAGCGCACACAAAGTACTAGGACAAGAGCAGAGCAGAAAAAACGTGCTCGAAATTGATATTGGAGGGAAAAAAAAAAATTTCTTGGGTATCGGTTTCAAGCGCAAATAGGATAGCCGCACTTTTTGAATAATCCACCCGCGCTTAAAAGCGATATTGCAATATATATATATATATATATATTTATTTTAGATTTTAATTTTATTTTTTTCATATTTTTGAGAAAAAATGATGTAAAAGGCTTACGAACCTTTTAAAATGAAGAAACTGAAAAAATATTTATAGCAATAAGAAACTTCTGCTTTTCTCTCACCAAGAAATACAAAGGAAAATTTCCAGAATTCTAGCGAATCTGATCCAGCTTTACTAATTTGATCATAACTCTCTCAATATTGATCCAAATCACACAAACTCAGGACCTATGAAAAGATAAGAACAAGATCTATCAGCCTAGAGTATCAGATTAATGATTGAACGTAATTTGGTAAGTCAAATCTACAATAGAACATCTCTAAAAATTTTGAAGAAAGAAAACTAGTAAAACTAGAGCTAGAAATCAAGATTTGTCATAACTTTTTGAATACTAATCCAAATGACCTGCAATACAGATCAAATCAAAGCTAAGACAATGTCCTAAAATCCTATGTAAGGAAACTAGGATAAAAGATTCAAATAGAATCTGAAAAATTCTAAACAAAGTAAAAACGAATTTGGAATCACCTATTTTGACAGCTTTTGAAAAAATTGCAATAAATTTTGCATTTCTCACCCAAATTGCTTGGAAATTAGTGCAAATGAAAGCTAAAACAAGGCTCTAAAAGTATATGGAATCAAATTAGAAATTAAAAATGAAATTATATGCTAAAAATGAGTTTGAACAGACCTGAAAATTCAAAAGTTAGAAAGCTACAAAAGGGTCACCTACAAAATCTGAATCCGAGTAGGCTCTCAAGTGCAAGTTAGATCCTTCATAAAGTATGCCAAAAAATCTAGTACTAGAAACATATCTAAGTACTCTCTTGGCACTTTTCCAATGATGAACTAAAGGAGCTTGCATACTTTGTCTCAACTTGCTTACACAAAAACTTAAGTCAGGTCTAGTGATGGTTAAATAGATTAGAGAGCCTATAACTTTCTAAAGAGGGTGATGTCCTCAAAGAATGCTTCATCACCTTCATTAGTTGCTTTCACAACATGCTCCATAGGGGTGTCAATCCCCTTACAATCTTTCATACCAAATCTTTCAAGAATGGAAGTAGCATACTTAGATTGACTTATGAAAGTACAATTGCTACTTCTAGACACTTCTATCCCAAGTATAAACTTTAGGAAGCCTAGATCTACCATCTTGAACTCACTAGATAAGTCAACTTTTACTTTGCCTATGCCATCATCATCATTTCCTGTCATAATGATGTCATCAACATAAAGAACCAAAATGATGATCTTTCCTTCATTACATTTGAAATATAAAGAAGGTTCATAAGCACTTAGTACAAAGCCACGGGAATAGAGAAAATCATGCAACCTAGAGTACCAAGCTCTAGGTGCTTGCTTCAAGCCATATAGGCTCTTCCTTAAGTAGCACACCTTTTGCTCCTCACCAACCTTGATGAAGCCCTCGGGTTGCATCATGTAGATTTCCTCTTCTAAGAAGCCATTCAAGAAGGCATTTGTCACATCCATTTGGTAGAAATCCCATTTGAACAAAGTAACAATGCAAATGACTAATCTAATAGTTACAAGCTTAGCTACAGGTGCAAATGTTTCTTCATAATCCAATCCTTTTATTTGAAGAAATCCCTTATCAACAAGCCTAGCTTTGTACTTACTAATAGATCCATCTTGATTGTACTTAATTCTATAGATCCACTTACATGCAAGTGGTTTCTTTCCTCTTGGAAGATTAACAAGATTCCAAGTATGATTCTCTTCTAATGCATCATACTCTACTTGCATTGCATCTCTCCAAACTTTAGATTTATATGCTTCTTCAAAAGATGATGGTTCTTCAAGCAATGTAGCTAAAAAAGAGTAAGAGGTAGAAGATGTAGAGCCTGTAAAAATTACAGCAAATAAGGATCCTAAAACACTTGAAATGATGAGGGAAACAATAGATTATGATTTCATAAGATTAGCACAAGTTGAACCATCAAAATCCATCAAAAATCTATGCTTGAACCTCACTAAATGGCCCAAATCCTTGAAGAAGACTTCACACATGTGAAAGTACGGCCTCCCACAGTTTGAGTACTGTACACCAGACCTACATTCAATCCTATAATCATTAGTAATCACAAGTACTCAAACAATTATGAACATAGAGAGCAATTGCACCATTATGAGAGAAAAAACATGAAATTGCTTGATTGATTTTGGTGAGATATCATCACCTATATATACATGATCCATCACGGTTTTGGGCAGGTATGAGTAGCCCTAAACCTATCCCTAATGCTAATTTTGGTGGATCTTTCATCCCTACCAAGTTAGGGTTGGAATCTTGGAGATCCCTCAACAATGCAAAAATTACCAAAAATAGCTCCTATTTTTTCTCCCTTGTATCTAAGCATAATTTGGACTCATTCCAAAGGTTCTAACACTTAGGTATACTTGAGAACATCCTTATGAATGGAATCCTATGCTATTTGGCACGTGTGACAAGCCACATCATGACCATCTAACTATTTACAAGTCATATGACCAAAACTAGTCAAGCTAGAATTGTGAATTTTTAACACTCCTCCTCACTATCTAGCTTGGTTCAATCATTGCTTTACTAATCACTCTAAGTGATGATCTGAACTTCATAAAAGGTGTCTTTTGAAGTGGTTTAGTAAGTAGATCAGCTACACATTCATTGCTTGGAACATGCTCCAAAGCAATCTCCTTGGCTTGCACCATTTCTCTTGCAAAGTGATGACATATCTCAATGTGCTTAGATCTTGCATGGAAGATTGGGTAGATGCAAGGTGTTGGTCTGATATATTGTCATTGTAGATGATTGGTGCCTCCTCTAAATCCATGATCTTTAGTTCCACCAATAATCTCTTGATCCAAAGTACCTCCTTTGTAGTGGTTGTCAAAGCTTTGTACTCGGCCTCGGTTGAAGATAGAGATATAGTTTCTTGCTTTTTTGAAAGCCATGAAACCACACCTTCTCCTATGAAAGTTGAATAGGCACTTGTTGATTTCCTATCCCTCTTGTCCCTGCAAAATCTGAATCACTAAATGCATGAAGGTTAATCACATCTCCTCTATATAGAATCCCAAAATCCAATGTACCCGAGATGTATCTTAGAATCCTCTTAGTCTTTTTCCAATGGATATTCAATGGCTTTTGCATGGATTGGCTCAACCTACATACACTAAAGCTAAGATCTGGTCTAGTTATAGTGATCCACATTAAGGAACCTTTAAGTTGCCTAAACAAAGTGATGTCCATGAAGGATCTTTCATCATCTTCATTTGGCACTTTTACATCTTGCTCCATTGGTGTGTCAACACTTTTGCATACTTCCATCTTAAACTTCTTCAAAAGACTTTGAGCATAGTTTACTTGACTTATAAAGATAAAATCAGACCCTCTAAGTACTTCTATGCCTAAGATGAAGTGAAGACACCCTAGATCTACCATCTTGAACTCTAAGGATAGATCTATCTTGATTTTTTCAATACCATCAACACTATTTCCACTAATGATGATGTCATCTACATAAATGAGTAAAAGTACAATACCAACATCATTAAACTTAATGTAAAGAGTGGGATCATATTCACTTTGAACAAAAGAAAGTGAAATAAGATAGCAATGTAGTCTTGAATTCCAAGATCTTGAGGCTTGCTTCAAGCCATAGATGCTTCTTTGGAGATGACATACTTTGTTCTCCATTCCATGCTTGATGAACCCTTGTGGCTGCTCCATATAGATATCCTCTTCCAAAAAACCATTCAAGAAAGCATTAGAGACATCCATTTGACATAGAATCCATCCAAAATGTGATGCAAGTGCAATGATTAGTCTTATTGTGACCATCTTGGCCACGGGTGCAAAAGTTTCCTCATAGTCTATCCCTCTCTCTTGAGCATAACCTTTTGCAACTAATCTTGCTTTATGTTTGTTAACACTCCCATTTGCATTCAACTTAAGCTTGAAGACCCACTTGCATCCTATTACATTCCTTTGAGGTCTCTCAACAAGCAACCAAGTTTCATTCTCAATCAAGGCATCATAATGATGCTAATTTTCAAGAAGAAAATGTGCTATATGTATCTCATATGCGCAAAATTTGCTATTATGCCACTTTTTACTGATATATTGTAGTGGCCTTAGTTCACCTGTCATGCATAGATTCGTTCCCAAGGGAATAGTGCTTCCCTTACGAAGTTAGCTTGCAAATACTACTCTAAGCACACCTAGATTAACCACATTAACCACATCTAACTATCCACCCTACTTTAACCACAAGCATGAGAAGAAAGAATAGATGACAATGGGGGAGGTACTTACTGTGAAAAATGCAAAAAATTATGCTTGGTCAAGGCCAAATCTATGTATATAGAATGATTACACATGTGTGGAGCCTGTTTCCATGTGTGAAATAAATGCACAAATCTAGTTATCTAGTCATATGCCACATGGCATCAATCTAGAGATTGCATGAAGCCACATCATGAGATTAGGTGTCAATTCTCATGTGTAGAGGCCTGCTCACATGTGTGGAATAAGTTGAGGAAGTCAAATTTGCACTTCTAGAGGAATTTTTCCTAGTTCTCTACATAGAAGAAAAATGGACCAAAAGTGCTCAAAATAGAAGGTTTTGTCCAAGTGTCAATTTTGCATGATGAATCATCACATGACAAAGCACCCTCACACATGTGGGATCAAAGGGATGATCAATACCACAAGCTCTCACTTTTTGTATATATAGAGCCACATTTGGCCATAATCAACAAGCAACACCAATCTTGGTTTAGGGTTTAGGGTCAATTTCTTGTCAACACCAATTCTTGTCAATTTCATCATTTGTCTTGATTTTTCTTGATAGTTTTGAGTTCCTATTATATTGTACTTTGATTTCAGACTGGAGTCCGTAATCTAACAGGTTTTCACACGTGTGAAACCAGCAAGTACGATTCCCTTTCATTTATGATTGTTCTTGTTAGATTTTCTCATCTAAATTTGATCTAAATTGATCTAAATCTTGTATAGATTGATAGATCAATTGTATCTAACATCCAATCACTCTTGTGGATCATTTTAGGATCCATTCTTGGTCCAATTTTGTACAACCATTAATTATGACCATGTACACATAAGGGCCCCAATTCCCTTATAGTCACAATTAGCTTACGGGTTGTTGGTCTACCAGTCCCTAGCATGGACACGCTACCCGAGACCAGTCATGGGCATGACATTCTTCCCCCCTTATTCAAGTTTTTTCCTCAAAACTAAAAACTGAAAAAGTTCCTCCTTAAGCTTCCTTCCTATTTCCAAGAATCATCATCGTCTGTACATCCCTTTCATCGAACCAGATGCCCAGTAACTATAAGATTTCTCAATCGTTTAGTTCTTGTATCCAAGATCTTTTTGGGTTCAAGATGAGATACACTCGATGATTCATCCAACAGGTCCAACTGATCTTCAGATCCAAGATGCTCTCCTTCACGAAGACTCTTTTTGAGATGACTTACATGAAATATGAGATGCTCTTGCGATCCTTCCGGGAGTTCCAATTGGTAAGCTAAGGATCCGATCTTTTTTAAGATCTTAAACAGTCCTCTATATCTAGGGGATGTTTACTAATGCAAGCCAGTATGCATTACACTTGAATCCATAGAGATTCTCAAAAAATACCCAACCCCCCACTTGGAGGTCTCTCGGTGATCTTTTTCAGGCTTGCATAATGTCGGTCCCCATCCTGGGTACACTAGACATTCTCACGTGCAATTCATAGCATTTCCCGCATATCATGTAGAAAATCCACTACTTCCTTAAACTTGAACGCCCGAATCTCTACCGCAATGGGTGATATAGGTTTAAAATTATACGTAAGCACACACAGGCTACAACCGGTAGCCAAATGCTTACTATAACTCAATCTCCATCAATAATAATTTCCTCTCCGAGGAGATTGTTAAGAAAATATGAACACATATCTTAATTGATCTTCTGATCGCCCAAATAATCCTTCTTTTAAACAATCAAGTATAGCTAGAATCTGAACTATGATTTGTCAATCATAATTCATCGGATTCTTGTCCTATACTTAATAAAAGAAGACAACTACCAATGATTAGAATAACTTTAAGTTCAGAGTCATCTCTAGTTTAGCAAATACGGCCACCAAAAGCGACCGGTGAATTTCAAATCGCAAATGTTCATAATGTCACTTTGGTAATCCACAAAGCCTAAACAGACACTCTATAACATCTTGGTCTGTACCCGAATAAACATAGTCGATTTGATTAGGTGACCAGTCGTACCAAAATTCTACTAACCTGTTTATTCATCCGGGGTATGAATACTTTCCTCTCATATGGATTAAGTATTTCCTAGAATCTGAGTTATGATTTACCAATCCCAACTCTCCATATTCCCAAGACCATACCAATCATAAGAGTGTGTTATAAATCTTAAAAGACACGTGAGTTGTTGCTAAAAGTCCTTTCCATTTGGAAAGTTCCATACTTTTACAACTCACACACGGTGCCAATATAAGAATTGTAATCTAAAAACTGCCCTTACTTTAGACATGGCACAAATTGTCATTCCAAAGTTAGGGTCCCAATCTAGAATACATCTAGATTTTTCTCTTAAGTTCTAATCTAGAATAACTTAAGATTTACCGGAACCTCATTACATGAAGTTCTTGTTAGGATTTTGTGTCTAGAATTGATCTAGATTGATGTTAATCTGAAGTAGATTGATAGATCAAGTACTCTGACAACCAATCCCTCTTGAGGATCAGATTAGGATCCACTCTTGGTCCTTTTTGTACTTTTCCCACATGGTATCAGAGCCTAGTACAAGAGGTTTTGTTGAAATTGATAGGGTTAATCCAAACCAAAGCCAAAATTAGCAGTTTTTTGGAAACTAGTCAAATTTTGTGTAGCGAGTTGGATTTGATAGCTATCCTCAAAATTTTTTGTCCAAATCTTGTTGTGGGCTGTAGTAACTCTTTTCACACGCGTGAGGCTGTACAGCTCCGATTTTGACTGAAAAATTTCAAAAATTTGTAGAAATTGACTCACATACCCAATTTGAGTGATTTTTGGTGCAAAATCAAGCATTTTCTATAGTAAATCTAATTCCTTGATTAGTTCTTGGATTAGATCAGCCAAGAAATTAAATTTGAAGCTTGAATTAGGTGCATTAATTGATTATCTCTGATTTTTTGAGTCCATGTTGAAGTTGAGAGAGATTTTGCTAAAAATCATAGATTAAGGAGTGATATGCAAGGTGAGAGGTTGAAATCCATTGTACCATCACTCTAGATTTGTTCAAGAGTGATAGGGTCAAGTTTAGAAGCATCAATTTGCTAGAAAACATCCTTGGATCTATTCTCCAAGTGAAACCTTTGAGAGTTTCTAGTGCATATAGAGCATCTATGCAAATCTTTTGTATAATTTGACATAGATTGGCTTAAATTGAGAGTTCTAGAAAAGAGATTGAGATCCAAGTCACATTGTTCAGTCCTACTCAATTTTTTTGAGTGATTGTAAGGTTTGAAAAGAGTCATTAAGGTGTCTATGGCAAATGTGTAGAGAGAGATCCAATTTTCTAAGAGTTTCTTCCTTCATAGAGGGCAAGATCTAGAAGCTCATTATGTGTTGTTATAGGTGAAGAATTTGTCGTCTCCTAGGTGATCAAATCTTTCTAAGTGGTATTAGCTCTTTGAAGCACAATATCTTTGTGAGAAAAATCACAACTTTTGATTTTGAATTTCATTCCAAGTCTTAAAAAGTAGAGTAATTGGTGGAATCCAATAGGAGTGATTGAATTCAATTTGTTGAGCAAAAATTGACATAGAATGTATGAAACTCAAATTAGTTCTATTCAACTTTCTTTGTGAGAGTGTGAGGGTCAATTTGTGATCCCATTGGATGTCTAGAATGAGGAGGAGTCCATATTTGAGTATTCATGCATGGTTGAGATCTTTGTGAATCTCTAGTTGTCTAATTTTTAAGCTTTGTGGAAAATTAGTGGTATAGTTTGTTGTCAAATCAAATAAAATTCATTCTAAATCTCAAGTGTGAGATTATTTGGGTCAAGAGTGAGTCCAAAATAAGTGATTAAGTTTGACTTTCATGTATTTGAAACAAAACCCATCT
Organism: Diphasiastrum complanatum; assembly: GCA_029204225.1. Lineage (NCBI taxonomy): Eukaryota > Viridiplantae > Streptophyta > Lycopodiopsida > Lycopodiales > Lycopodiaceae > Diphasiastrum > Diphasiastrum complanatum. The sequence goes on from MU831804.1 coordinate 68,617, forward strand.
TTTGTTCAAGAATCTCAAGTGTTGAGAAAACTAGTCAAGTGAAAAGGAAAATCTAGGTGTCAAATCTTTTTCATATCCATTTCAACTTTCAAAAGAAAAAGTCATTGGTATTTGATGAGTCCAATAGGAGATTGGATCTCATTTCTTTAGTGATTTGATTAAAAGATTGTGTGCTTTTGTCTTAGTGATCAAAGCAAAGTTTCCAAGTGACTAGTCATTACTATGAAGATTGATTCTTAGGTTTGTGAGCTAGACCTTTTGTAGATCCTTCTAGATTGTTGAAGATGTTCAAATCTAGTCTCTTGAAAGTCACAAATTACATTTGTAGAATGATATCACAGGTTTTTATTCACATGGCATCAATAGGTGGCATCCTATTGAAGGAAAGAAAGGATCCTGAGTGCAACCTTTGTGGCAAGGGAGGATATTTTTTCTCAAGATGCTACAAAAAGAAGACCAATCCATCCAAGGAGAACCAAAGCAAGGGGGTCGAGGTGAAGGATGGAGCTTCAAGTTCAAAATGCAAATACAAGAAGGAAAAGTCCAAGGAAAGGTGTTTCCTTTGTGGAAAGGTGAATGAGGCTTGGAGTCTCACAAGGACTTGCAAGATTTGTCTTCAAGAGTCCATCACAACACGTGTCAAATCTTTTGAAATTTTTCATTTGGAAGTGCATTGTTTGGTCCAAGATGCAATGATAGATGTCACTTTCATGAAAGTAACTTGGATTTATTTTATGTCCTTGGAAAGTATTTTGCTTGGAACTTTAAATAAGTTCAAACTTATTGTTATGGTCCAAGAGAAATCAATCAAGAATAAGGAGCAGCAATCACAAAATCAAAATAGTTTCATTTATGCTATCATGTCAACTTATGAAGAACCATTTTGCTTTGAAGAGATTTTACGGTATCTCAAAGGTGGATTAAGGCAATACTAGTTGAGTGTGATGCCTTAAAAGATAGCAAAATATGTTTTCATTTTAAGCTTACAATAGTTATGAAGTCAAGAAAATGGAAATATCTTCATAATGTAGGATCTTTTGGTTTCAATAAGAGCATGAATGATGTGTTCATTCATAAAGATGAAAATTGTAAGTTTTCAATCTTAAAGGCAAGTTGTAAACTTCTTATGAGAATAAGTAAAGCATCCAAAGTGGACACTTATATCCATAAGCAAGTAGTTAGCCTTATTGAGATGGAAATACCTTTTGATTTCAATATTGGAAAAATCATGCCAAGTTGTGGTGATTTTTGGACTTATGTTTCTAGCATAAGTAATCTTGATAATCATAGGAAGTGCATATTGAATGGTCATAATTGTTGTGATCATTATGAGACATGGAGGTCTCGGATTTCCATCAAAAAGGAGCACCATGAAGAGGATCTTAAGGAGTCATCTCAAGGTTCAAATGTGCTAAGGATTGAGGAGGAGAATCCTTCTCAAGGTTCAAGTGTGCCAAGGATTGAGGAGGAGAGACCTTCTCAATTTGTGCCAAAAAGAAACTCAAGAAATATGGTTGAATCCATGTGGCTCACATTTCAAGGGAAAGAGGAGCATATCTCATGTGGTATACATCTCATACTTACTTCTCTTATGTCATTTGATAAATCAATTTGCTTTAGTGAGATCATTGCATCTCAAAATTGGAGTAAAGCCGTACTAGTTGAGCATGAAGTTTTTCTTGAGAACATAGATGATGTTCTAAAAAGGTTGAAATTGTTTAAATCAATTAGAAAGCAAATGGTTATTTCATCAAATGTATGCTCTTAAGTCATGTAAGAGCAAGAGTGATTTGCTCACTCATAGTTTGAAAATTTGTATTGAGGCAAATTGTAAAATCTTTATGAGAGTAAGTGAATCATCTTCTAAAGACACTTATCTCCATAATGAAGTATTTAGCCTCATTGGATCAGAGATTAGCATGGTGAACAAGCATGAAAATATGATGCAAGTTCCGGTTAGGATTTTGTGTCTAGAATTGATCTAGATTGATCTTAATCTAAAGTAGATTGATAGATCAAGTAATCTGACAACCAATCCCTCTTGAGGATCAGATTAGGATATACTCTTGGTCCTTTTTGTAATTTTTCCATAGTTCTAACCTTTGGCAAACAACTATCCAACTCTCCTGAGTCTTCTGGGATAGCATTCCATCAATTCCAAATGGGAAAAGATAAGGCCAAAAGGTTCTCATGTATTCCAATAAATGAATCTGTAAATGAATCCAATATGACTAATAGACGTTGTGACTTAGAAGCAATACATCTAAACAACAATATTCATAAGTAAGATTATATTGTTGATTCTCCTCAAATAACTCAGAAGTAACGCTTCTGACTAGGTTAGCTGTATCAGATTTAGAAAATGTTTAAATGTCTCGATGTGGTACCATAACACCATGTTTAATCTGATTCTAAATCATTTCTAGGTAAATAAGCAATTCTCAATGAGAAATTACAATAACCTAGTGAGAAATTGTCTCAAACACAATTCTCATCAATATGCCTATGTACCAACAACTAGTTTTATGCATGCAAATAAACTTAGTTCACGGAATACTTTGTAGATCCACAAGATTAGAAGTTTGTACAAAAGGTTTTAATGATCTCACCAAGATTCACTTACATAGCATATCTCTACAGATAACTCCTGATCTGTACACAACACTTTCATAACCGAGAATCCTGTAACTTGGTTATCTTCTAAGAGAGAATATTTCTCAAAGAGTGCTATTTCACAATCAAAAAATCTCAACCGAAGATTAGCTCAAAAGAATATATTGCTAGCATGAATTTCTTTCCTTGCATCAATCCACGGATCTCAATCCATACTAAGATCAAGCTGATTGCTTTCAGCAAGGAACAGTTTTTTGCAAACTCCTATCTTGCAATAGAATTCCAAGTTCTGACACAAATCAATCAGACTTGTTATCAACCACTTTTCTACCACAAGAGTACTTTCTAATTTTTCTCCCCTTTAAATCTTCAAACCAGATATCTACTATAATCCATAAAGGATTTCTATAATGTCCAAATATCCTATCATTTTTTATTCATAAAACAGGTCCATCATCGATATAACAGATTCCACCTTGAATCTATGACCGATGTTTCTCCTTGATAATTCTCTTTTCTTCCTACTTCGTCCCCTTTTTAACAGGAAACGCCATGAGTTAAAAAGGGGTGCAGATCATTTGAGATTTGCCCAGGAGAAAAGTCTAAGAAGATATCCGAGAAAATCTTGAAAGCCAAAAGAAGTGTTGCATCATTGTAAGTAAATACCAATGATGTCCCAACACAATGACTTTAACAAAAGATCTTCGTTATTACCAAGCTTGAGAATTGACCTGTAAATTAGAAAATGATTACTTGAAGATTTAGAAAATGGTTTCATTAACCATATTTGTGACTTCATCCATGGTCAACGGGTAATTATAATTACCTACCAAGGAATCACATAAAGTCAGGTTAACAAGTGTGTTTTGAAATTCATCAATATATCTTTATAAAGAAATAGCTTGCCGGGTTTCCGGTTTTGTAAATTTGAGATATCCAAGAAAGGGGTCATGACCAATATCTCAAATTTCTAACAAAACACTCGTTTTATGACTGATAGTTATTTGACATCACTAAGACTTATAGCCATACCATGGTCAACTAATCCAGTTAGTTTCAGATCTTCATTTTGGAATTGCATGCGTCCCATACCACAGGTTCTTCCACCACAAAGGCCCTCCACTTCCTGATCAAAGTTTCAGAAAAAAATAGTACAATAATATGAAGTTGTCTGGATTTATAAATAATTCCAACTTCACTCAAACAAATGTACTTTCGTCCCTTTTCATAATCTTTACAGTCATCGTAAGACTCACAGTGACAAATTTAGAAATGGGGAAGAATGAACCGACGAAGAATCGCGAATGTTCATAATGTCACTTTGGCAATCCACAAAGCCTAAACAGACACTCTATAACGTCTTGGTCTATACTCGAATAAACATAGTCGATTTGGTAAGGTGATCAGTCGTACCAAAATTCTACTAACCTGTTTATTCATCCGGGGTATGAATACTTTCCTCTCCTATGGATTAGATATTTCCTAGAATCTGAGTTATGATTTACCAATCCCAACTCTCCATATTCCCAAGACCATACCAATCATAAGAGTGTATTATAAATGTTAAAAAAAACATGAGTTGTTCCTAAAAGTCCTTTTCATTTGGAAAGTTCTAGACTTTTACAACTCACACACGGTGCCAATATAAGAATTGTAATCTAAAAAATGCCTTACTTTTTTATTGGCTCTAATACCAATATAAATTCCTCAATCCAAGGATCCTATTCTAAGCATACCAATCACAAGCAACACAAGGGAACCTGATGGTGGACAAACCAACCCAACCAAACCTAGATCGAACGGATCTAGCCCCCAAGCTATGGATCAATCACTCAAAGAGGAATGAGGCATCACACCAGCAGAAACCCGCCACCGGTCATGCTATCAAGCATACACTAGTGAGAGCCCAATAGGTCTACTTATACCCTCCAAGGCCCATGCACCACTAGTAGTGCACTGTGACACCTCACTGGACACCTCTACAGCCTATCTGGGCCACGTCATCCAGTTCTCCAATGACTCACTGATAGACCCATACAAATCCACCATCAAGTGTTTAGACCTACAACCATTAATTATGAACATGTACACATAAGGACCCAATTCCCTTATAGTCACAATTAACTTACGGGTTGTTGGTCTACCGGTCCCTAGCGTGGACACGCTACCCGAGACCAGTCATGGGCATGACAGTGACACCCATTTTGTGTGCTCAATTTCATAAATGAAATCGGCATCAAGCAACTTCTGCAACTCTTGTTTGATTAGTTTGGTGTAGTTAGGGCTGCAACGGTAATATCGGCTCACATTTGGCGGTGCTCCTTCGACCAAAGGTATGGTGTGTTGGACTACAGATGATGGAATTTCTTTTAAATCTTTGTAAGATCACACAAAGCAGTCTTTATACTCCATCAGTAACTTCTGCAGCTTGGTGAATTGTGAGGGCGTGAGTTGTGCTCCCACATAAACAATTTTGTCTTCTTTGCCTGGCTCTACTAAATTCATTGGTTGAGTGCGAGCCGGTCTCTCGTAGACTTGTTCTTCTTTTTTCTGATTTGCATCAGGTTCTCGTTGCACTTTTGGCATCATGATCACCACGTCGTCCAAGGTATAACTCTTGAAGTTTTCTGGCACATCATGGATTGGTGCCTTACTCATTTCTTCCCTCAAAAGGTTGATTTTAGCACGATTCGTGAGTGATATCTTGTGCATTGCTTCTGACATTCCTGAAGCTGATGTCGAAGCTTGGTCGGATGACCCTTGAGCATGCAATTCAACAACTTTCTTCTTGCCTTGTATATTGTTGTTGGTTGTTGCTACTTCTTTGCTCGTTGTCTTTTGTTGAGGTTCTTTGACATTCGCCACATGGTTCCGAATGTCTTCATCCATTGTTGCTATAGCCTCTTCGGGTAAATCACTCCACTTGATTGTATCTTTGTTTTTGCTGATTTTTATTTGGTACAAGTGCTTTTGGTGGTGGCATCTTGGAGACTTTAGCATGTTGAACTCCATAACGTGTTGAATCCATGTGGTGTAGGATCTGCTCATAACCAGCAACGGCGCTGAAAAATTGTAGCGGCCTTCGTTCACTTGTCATGCATAGATTCGTTCCCAAGGGAATAGTGCTTCCCTTGTGAAGTTAGCTTGCAAATCCTACTCTAACCACACCTAGGTTAACCACATCTAACTATCCACCCTACTTTAACCACAAGCATGAGAAGAGAGAATAGATTACAATGGGGGAGGTGCTTACATCCTATCCTCTCTACTCTCTTAGAAATTATTAACAACATGCAAGTAGAGAGAAGAAGCAAATGGAACACAAATACACAATACGAAAACGAGAGAGAGAGAGAGAGAGAGAGAGAGAGAGAGAGAGAGAGAGAGAGAGAGAGAGAGAGAGAGAGAGAGAGAGAGAGAGAGAGAGAGAGAGAGAGAGAGAGAGAGAGAGAGAGAGAGAGAGAGAGAGAGAGAAGCAAGGATGTTCAAATCTAATTTGGGCATAATCTCCTCCTTCTATTGAACATGGAAATATGGTACAAAGGGTGCCTTTTTATGGATGGGAAAGGCCCTTGCCCATTTCTCCTATTGATTAATTACAATAGCAAGGATCCTAATCCAAGCCTCCTAAACTAACACAAAATGAATCTAATAGTTCTTTAAGAAAGCACAAGGACACTCACATGATTCATGTGAGTTCTAATTTGCGCTTAACAACTTGACTAAGCCTCTATTGTCATTTTAGAGTTTTAGGCCCCTAGTCACTTATTCCTAATTCTACAAGTTCTACAAAATCAAATTGCGTGCTCATTGGGTTGGGCTTATACACGCAGGAAGCTAGTGCCCTCGCACTTATTGCTCTACATGTACAGTGTATTGTGGCGGGGCCCACTTGGTAAGCTTAGCCAGTAGCACTTTAGTGGTGGGACCCCCCAACATATACGAATGTGGTTATGTTAAAAAGTAGCTATGAAATTCTATGGCATGTTCAAATGTCATAATCAATCTTCAAATGACAGTTATATCAGACAAATTAGAGCTATTTTTAATACTTTACTATTTTTAGTAAGCTTGTTAAATAGCAATAAGCTATTTTTAGCAACACTCCTAAGTGACTTTGATGGATGATAATATTGATAGCTGCTAAGTAGTTTTATTAAAATGGCAATTTTTTGTGAAAATTGTCAACATTTCCTAGCTAGTTTGAGGCCTAAATTGGCTAAAATTGTAAATAGTTTTGGTTCTGGAGTTTCACACGTGTGAACCAGGCCACAATGTTTTTATTTACTGTATTTTTTCAGTATGATGAAGTGTCAAACTTCATACCCTTCAAAATGAGACCATTTTGATGTATTTTGGTCATATAAGCCATTTTTAGCTATTTTTCCTATATAGGGAATATCTAGGGTCAAGTACCTTCTAGAGAGAGGAGAGAGAGTCATCTTCCTCATCCATAAATAGTAGGGAAGTCGTGGAAAACAGGTTGGAGAAACCTTTTGTATGCTTCATTGAGATCAATAGATCATTGTCATTGTTTCTTCCTCCATTGAGAGCATTGTTGTGTGTATTGTCTTCAAGCTATTGTGTATGATCTTAGGTGCTTTCCAAAAGTGGTAGGCTGATGTATTATGGACTGTATAATGCTATTTTGGGCCGCACTTGATGTTTATGGAAGTTTCCATTTGTGATAAATGCTTTTTGATCAAGTTCTTTGCATTCTAGGTAGCATAGAATGTGTTGCCAATTCCTAGCTTATGTAGTTTGGAGTGCAAGCATTCAAGCCAATGATCTTGGAGTTTAGATCCACTTAGGATCTGTATTTTTCACATGGTATCAGAGCTGGATGGCTTCTATTTACAGTAAGTATTCCATTTTTGGTGATATTTGGATGTTTGATCAAGTTCTAGCATGATTTTGCATTGCTTTGTTGATCAAATCTTACTAACCTTTGTTTTGTGAGTTGAACTTGTGGATCAAAAGCATATTTCAGGTCTATTGAAGATCAGAGGCTGAAAAGAAACTATTTTGGATCAGATCATAACACCTAATCATTTGTGATTGTGAGGCTTGTGCATATTCAATACTAACAATGTTCTTTTCAATCCTATTGTTGACAATCTCCATTCTTGGATGAACACTCTCCTTAAGTGGATGAAACTTCTCCTTAAGTGGATGACAAATGCTCTTTTGAGTGAGTTGTAATTCTCCTAAAGGCTGAGCAAAGCTCCCATTTGGATGAAAGATCCCCTTTTTTGGGTGAACATATTGTAAGCTCCATTGTGAAGAGCATATTGTAAAGATTGTCATCAATTTTGGCATAAATTTTGGTGTACTTTGTTGAGCATGTAAGTAACTCTCCTTATGGAATTTGATTGGAGCATTTGCTGGAAGGTGTTAACCATTATGCAAGTGTGTTTTCAGGTTCTTAACAGGTTGAGGAACATTCTCATGTGAAGTGATCTTAGATCTACATCTAAACACCAAGATTTGACAAGATAGTGAAGCTAGTCTTGTGATTCACTAAGTGTGCTCATTCATTCACCTCTAAATCTTGTATTTATCACTTTCTGGAGTTTATAAACTTTTAGAAGTGTGGTTTACATGTGGTTTTACAGGTTGAATCAATATCTTAGTGTGTTGATCATATGTTGATCAAGTTTGTTCATTACTAGGTAATCTTGGCATCCTAGTTTTGGGTATTTTCTAAGAATGCAAGTAACTCTTCACACCATAACTTGATTTGGTCACTTGCTGGAAAGTTTGAGAGCTTAAGCAAGAGTGTGTTCAGGTTGGTTTGATTTTGTAATCCATTCTTAGTGTGTGCAAAGTGTTGCATGTGTTTCAATCTTCCTTTCTATGCTTGGAAACCATCTAGGTTCAAGATAGAAGTGTTTTAGGGTCCTAAATCTTCATAGATCTCTTTATCTATCAGTTGTTGAGAGAAAAGTGAGTGCTAAGTGCTTTAGGACAGAACCTAAAAGTTGAAGAAACATTAGAATCATGGCTTCCAATGGTGGGATCATGCTAGAGTCTAGTGAAAGGTTGAGTTCATCAAACTACTCTACTTGGAAAGTGAGGATGGAGTCCTTACTTGAGTTGAATGAACTCATGGACATAGTTGCAGAAATTGAAGAGAGACCTCTCACACTTCAAGAGCAACAAAGGTTTGATAAGAAGGCCAAAAGGGCTCTTCATATCATTAAAATGAATGTTACAAATGAACTTCTCAAGGAAGTTGGAAAGTGTCAAAGTGCAAGTGAGGCATGGAATGCCTTAAAGAAGCTCTTTGAATCAAAGTCCACATCTAGGGTATTGACCCTAAGGAGACAAATATTTTCTAGTAGGCAAAGAGAGGGTGAAAGTGCTCATGCATTTATCTTGAGAGTTAAGTCCCTAAGTGATGATTTAGCATGCATTGATGAGAACATAAAAGATGGTGAAATAGTCCAAGTTATGTTGAATGGTTTGCTAAATGAACATGCTAACCTTGTGCAAAGTTTTGCCATTCAAAGAGTCTTGCCAAGTGTGGTTGACTTGCAAGAAATCTTATTGGCTGAAGAACATAGGTTGCAATCAAAGCTTGATGGTGCATCCTTGCAAGGTGGAGGTGAAGAGGCTTTCTTCACAAAAGGCAAATTCAAGGGCAAAGGTAAAGGCAAAGGGAAATGGTCCAAAGGTGGTAACTTTGATCATGATGATCACTCTTCCTCTTCCTCTTCTACTAAGAACAATAAGTCAAAGTTCAAGTGCTTTTATTGTGGGATAAAAGGTCATTTTGCAAATGAATGTTATAAGAAGAAAAGAGAGCAAGGAGAGAGGCAAGGAAATCTTACAATAGATGAGGAAGAACATAACACATGTGAATCACTTGTTATGACTTCAAGTTTGTTAGCCAACATAGATGATAATGATCCTTGGTGGATTGATAGTGGAGCCTCATCTCACATGACAAGACATAAGGAATACTTTACATCCTTATTGTCTTATGAGGGAGAAGGTAACATCATCTACACTGCAAATGATGGTCAATGTGACATCAAAGGCATAGGCACTATTCCTATTTCCCTTTCAACAAATAGGAAAGCAAATCTTGAAAATGTTTTGTACATTCCTTCAATCACTAAGAATTTGCTTAGTGTAAGTCAAATGATTGACAAAGGACTTGATGTGGAGTTCATTGGAGATGCATGTTTGATAAGTAAATGTGGATCCTTGATTGCTCAAGGTAGGAGGCATGGTAAACTTTTCAAGCTTGATGCATGTGTGATCTCTAATCATGAAGGATGTATGGCTAGGGAGCAATTGACAAACCAAGAAGTTTGGCACAAGAGGTTGGGCCATCCCAACTTCAAATCTTTGGAGGTAATGGCAAAGAAAGAGCTTGTTCTTGGTCTCCCTAAAAGTCTTGTTGCAAACAATAGTGTTTGTGAACATTGTGCCTTGTCCAAATCTCATAGACTTGCTTATTCTAGATCTAAAGAAGCTTTTCAACTTGTGCATTCTGATATTCATTCTTCTAGTACAACTAGCAATGGTGGGGCAAAGATGTATGCAACTTTCATTGATGACTTTAGTAGGTATACTTGGATCTATCTTCTTAAAAGTAAGGATGAAGTGTTTGCTGCATTTGTCAAGTTCAAGAATGAAATGGAAAACCAATTCAATACAAAGATCAAATGCTTAAGATCTGATAATGGAGGGGAATACACCTCAAATAGGTTCAAAGACTTTTGTATAGCACATGGGATTAAGAGGGAGATGTCTAGTCGTAGGACTCCACAACAGAATGGAGTGGCCGAGAGGAAGAATAGAACCCTTTGTGAATGTGCCAAGGCAATGAGACTACATGCTAATCTTGCTAAGTCTTTTTGGGGGGAAGCTTTAGCATGTGCTAACTATCTATGTAATAGATGGACAAGTGCTTCCTTGGATGGTAAAACTCCTCATGAGGTTCTTTATGGTAGAAGGCCGAGTGTCAAGCATTGTAGGATCTTTGGATGTACATGTTTTGTCAATATCACACTTGATGATAGAACTAAAGAAGATCCTTCATCAAAGAAGGGTGTGTTTGTTGGCTATAGTGAAGTAAGCAAGGCTTACAAAGTGTACATTCCTTCTACAAAGAAAGTTGTCATAAGTAGGGATGTCATCTTTCATGAAGAGAATGTTTCCAATGTTGTTGATGTTGATGTTGATGTGCCTACTAATCATCATGATGTGCAAGATGTCTTGGATGAAGATGGAGATGCCACTCCAAAGCAAACTTCAAGGAAGACTCAAAGGCAAAGGGCTAAGCCATCAAGGCTAACCTATGATGAAAAAGGAAAGCAAGTGGTGGACAACTCTAACTTTGCTTTTCTTACCTCTTTTGATGAACCAACTTGTGTAGGTGAAACAATTCAAAAGAAGGAATGGATCCAAGCCATGGATCATGAGCATCAAGCACTCATCAAAAGCAACACGTGGAGGTTGGTAAAGCTTCCAAAGGACAAGAAGGCAATTGGTTGTAAGTGGATCTTCAAGATCAAGACAAATCAAGATGGATCAATCAACAAGTACAAGGCAAGGTTGGTGGCAAAGGGGTATGCTCAAGAATATGGTATTGACTATGATGAGACCTTTGCACCCGTGGCAAAGATGGTAACTATTCGAATCCTAATCTCTCTTGCAACTCTTTATGATTGGGATATGTGGCAAATGGATGTTACTAATGCCTTCTTGAATGGTGATCTTGAAGAAGATATTTACATGGAGCAACCCGAGGGCTATGTTTCACATGATGAGCCTAATCATGTGTGCTATCTCCAAAAGAGTTTGTATGGGCTAAAGCAAGCACCAAGGAGTTGGTATGCTGAGCTCAATTCCTTCTTACTTTCTCAAAACTTTGTTATGAATTCAGATTTTGCAGGTGATCAAATGGATAGGAAGTCAACAAGTGCCTTTGCAATCTATCTTGGAGATGGAGTGGTCTCATGGCTATCAAAGAAGCAACCAACTATCTCTCTATCTTCCACCGAAGCCGAGTACAAGGCATTAACAACATGCACCAAGGAGATTCTTTGGATCAAGAGGATGTTATTGGATCTTCACTTGCTGGAACCAGAGAAGACTCCAATCATACTTTGTGATAACCTTTCAGCCCAAAGCTTGGCAAGCAATCCTGTTTTTCATGCAAGGAGCAAGCACATTGAGATTGCTCACCATTTTGTGAGAGATCAAGTCATTGCCAAAGAGGTGGAGCTTCAACATGTCTCTTCAAAGGAGTGTGTGGCTGATATCTTCACCAAACCATTGGGAAAGGACCTATATTTAATGCATAGATCTAATCTTGGAATGTGCTCAAAGACTATGTTGAAACTAGCATCCAATGTTGAAGAGGGAGTGTGAAAATTGTCAACATTTCCTAGCTAGTTTGAGGCCTAAATTGGCTAAAATTGTAAATAGTTTTGGTTCTGGAGTTTCACACGTGTGAACCAGGCCACAATGTTTTTATTTACTGTATTTTTTCAGTATGATGAAGTGTCAAACTTCATACCCTTCAAAATGAGACCATTTTGATGTATTTTGGTCATATAAGCCATTTTTAGCTATTTTTCCTATATAGGGAATATCTAGGGTCAAGTACCTTCTAGAGAGAGGAGAGAGAGTCATCTTCCTCATCCATAAATAGTAGGGAAGTCGTGGAAAACAGGTTGGAGAAACCTTTTGTATGCTTCATTGAGATCAATAGATCATTGTCATTGTTTCTTCCTCCATTGAGAGCATTGTTGTGTGTATTGTCTTCAAGCTATTGTGTATGATCTTAGGTGCTTTCCAAAAGTGGTAGGCTGATGTATTATGGACTGTATAATGCTATTTTGGGCCGCACTTGATGTTTATGGAAGTTTCCATTTGTGATAAATGCTTTTTGATCAAGTTCTTTGCATTCTAGGTAGCATAGAATGTGTTGCCAATTCCTAGCTTATGTAGTTTGGAGTGCAAGCATTCAAGCCAATGATCTTGGAGTTTAGATCCACTTAGGATCTGTATTTTTCACATTTTTTGCCATATGGTATGATGAAATGTATCTTATTTATATCATGATTAATAAAAGATGCCCAGGTACCTTTAAGATTTTGCCTTTAAGTTCAAGGAATGTCCTAAGGTTAATGGTCATGAAGACAAAAAGACGTTCAGCTGCAATTTCTAATGACGAATAGTTCATGATTCAAGATGTCTAAGTACGGAAAAGAAAAAAAATTGTTAGTTCAGAATCGCCAATTTAAAGTACTATGTCGACTCTCGAATTGGAATTGATGAGCTAATGATGGAAGTCTTTATTGCACTTGAAAACATGATGATTAGGCGAATTGATGTGATGAGGATTATATTTGCCTTTATGAAGTTTCAATTGAGAAGCAATTCTTGTTTGCTGACAAAAGATTATTCGAGTTCAAGGTGGGAATAATAGTTGAGAATATAAAGCACTAAGTCAGGGTATGTGAAAATAAAATGGATGTCATGTATCTTGAAAGTAACTCAAAGCACGAAAGGAAAATGGTTCTTGAGACCAAAATAGTTTATAATAGGAAGACTAAGAAGACAATTATGAATGCATTTTGTCCTTCAATAAAGGATGGGTATGAAGAGGAGACACTTCGAATGTTTGGTGGAGCAGTTTCCACTATGGCATGTTCGATGATTCTGAAAACAATGGATTTGTTATGGACACATGGCCAGTGGATATGAAAAGTTTTATAATAATTGGTAGAATTGAATTCAAGGGAGAAGAAAAGATTTTGGTGTTTTGAAGAGGACGGCCTTTCAAACCGTTTTCTCCCACGCAAGGAGAAGGGGAAGGAGGCATTTGGAGGATCAGACATTCATTCGGAGCAGAAGAGAGTTTTGTTTTCTTGGTGATGAGCAGAGAGCATTCGAGTATAGCATTCATTCATTCTGGTGATGTAGAGAGATTGGATAGTATGATCAATTTTGGAACTATGATCATGTGAAGAAGACATTTCATGCAGATCTGTCTGTGCTTTTGCCTACTGCTTCATTGCTAGTCAGACTTAATCTCTGTCTGAAATTGCTGGTCAGGCTTTATCTTCTGTCTGAAATTGCTGTCAAACTTTCATATTCCTTTCTGATGCGATGGACAAATCTTCATCCTTCTCTCATGTAGTGTATCTATCCATTATTTTTAAAAAAATTGTTGTTCTACTGATCCCTCTCTTTCTAAACAACTGTTAAACATCTTCCCCTCTTTGAAATTGCTACCTCCCCTCATTCTCTTAGTCGCTACACCATCTCTCTCTCTCTCAGTTGCTCCATATCTCTCTCCTTCCTCATCCTGCTGCACTCTTTATCTGCATGCGCACCTGCTCTCCACCTACGCATCTCTCTCTCTCTCTCTCTCTCTCTCTCTCTCTCTCTCTCTCTCTCTCTCTCTCTCTCTCTCTCTCTCTCTCTCTCTCTCTCTCTCTCTCTCTCTCTCTCTCTCTCTCTCTCTCTCTCTCTCTCGTTTCTTGAAATTGGAAGAGATGACCGTCAAAGATACTTTGGAACTGACAATTCATGCAATTAAAGCCATGTCTGAAAATTTTCAGAAGAGGAATAAAAAAGCCAATACCTATTGAAGACCTGACCTTAACTGAAAGACATTCCTTGAAACTTAAGTCAGAAGTAAAAAGACTGAGGTAATTTTCATTGCATATCTCTGTTTTGACTCATGTCTTAATTCACTTCATAATACATATAGAAGATGGGTAAATGTTATTCTATGTATTATTGCAATGGCTATGAATGGAATTAAAGAATGGACATCTGACTAGTCTATTTATACTAAATGTGTAATGTAGTAAAAGATGACTAACAGATTTACCTTCTGCAGTAAGAATTATAGTTTTACAGTTAGTAATAATTCACTGATTTATTAGTCAAAGGTAAAACACAGTCAACATGAAAAATAATTAGATTTTGTTTTGTTTCCACAAAATATTCCATATGCTTAACAAACATTATTGCAATTTACAAGCATAATAAATCACAGATTGCTAATCCATTGAAAAACATGGAGAAGCTATTGCTCAAAGTGGTTAAAAAACACCATTAGAGCTATATATATATATAATATTTTCAAAACCACATACATTATCATGACAAAACCATTAAAAAATATGGTCAAGCTTTCGTAAATAGATCATGGCAATTGCATCAATGATTGAATCAACTTAAGTGTGAATGTGCATGTACTCTTATGAATGAAGTACATATGGAGAGAGTTATGAACTTATGAAATTTACTAATGTGTAACTGGAGATCATACTAAATATTTCAAATTGAAAAATAATGGAAATGATTTCATACAATTCACCAAATTGAACTCTAAATATTGTTATCTGTCAACTTCTAAAGCAATATCATGCATATCATAATTTTTTCATGATAAAATATTTGTATACAAAGTTTGCTTGATTGGAGAGAATACGAGAATTACTCAATGAAAAACATTAATATCATTGAAAAGAATATTTGAGATGGATTACTTCTGAGGTGAATGGGTTCAAGCTTACGTTACCTTCTAGTATAATCTATGGCAATATTGTAACTAGAAACCCAATGACTGGCTTCATAATCATACAAAACCCTGCTATAGTGTTATGAACACTATTAAGCAACACGCCAAACGTACTACATGCAGAGATTGAGCTATCAATAGAGAGAAGAGAGCCAGTTCCTACAATCTGTGCATTCCTTCCCTCTGTTATCTGTTAC
Source organism: Diphasiastrum complanatum (assembly GCA_029204225.1). Classification (NCBI taxonomy): domain Eukaryota; kingdom Viridiplantae; phylum Streptophyta; class Lycopodiopsida; order Lycopodiales; family Lycopodiaceae; genus Diphasiastrum; species Diphasiastrum complanatum. The sequence continues at coordinate 83,986 of MU831804.1, forward strand.
AGCTGCATTTCTTATCAATTGAGCAAACACACTCTGAGTTAGTCTGTAACCGATTGTGATTGACATCTGTTGTGACATTCACTCTTCATTTGTATTGAATTCCAAATTTTTAACGTGGTTTTGCCGGCAAAAGCGACACTTCTAACTAATCTGTGCAAGGAATTAGCCGAAGCCTTTAGCTTAACTATAAATCAGAATCTCTCTTAATTTTGAATGAGCTATTGTTAGCCGAATTTTTGACACCAAAAATTGGGCTAATTTTGGAGCTTAATTTTGTATAGTATAGAAATCGGCATGTAAAAGCCGCAAAATTTTGATGTAAAATGGCTGAAAATCACCAATAGATAGGGGTCCTAGCCCATTTGTAATGTGGCTAGAGAAATTACGACCTTAGAACTGGCCTTTAAAATTTTTGACGGCCTATAGTATAGTTCCAGTCACTGTGCCAAAATCTTGCAATGTACTGTGATTTTTTATACTTATATAAAACCGAAGTACTATGTTTTCAGGTTGTTGCTCAGTGGAAAGAGGGGGCTCAGTTACCATGTATGCAAGTGAAAAGCAAAAAGTTCAACAAAGTCTAAGAGCAAGGTAAAGGAGTCCATAAAGTGCAAAATTAACAGAAGGACAAATGGCAAAGAGAAAAAAAACTGAGAGTATGACCACATGGCCAAGTGCGCAATGGTCCAAGGACTAAAAAAAATTAGCCATGGGGCTTCTTAGCCATGTGGAAAACCCAAGTCACCTAGCTGAGAGCTATGGGTATTTGGACCATAAAGAGAGCAAAGAATCAATTTACAAGTTGGGTATGGTAATTGACAAAAGTCCCTTTTAATTGAGACATGGGAAAAGTGGCCTAATCACACTTTATTGCTAACCAAAGCAAAGTAGGCATGGGCTTTTCAATTAAGCACATGAGATCAAAAAATCAAATCACATTTTATGACTTTTGAAAGGTTGTTGTGAAGGATGGAAAAAGTGGCAAAATGGCAATGTGAAGAAATGGCAAAGACTTCAGCTCTATAAAAAAGGAGCTGAACGTGCCTGCAAAAAGAGAGTGTGATGTTGGGTTCTGCTGGTTTTTCTGCTGAAAATCTTGTCACTAGGGGAGAGCATAAATAGGAATAGACTTGACCTAGGGAGCCGTACCGATTAGGCAAAGACAATATAGGCTAAATCCAAAGTATTCATTAAAAGTGAAAGATGAATTAGATAAATGCATAAGAGCGGGTATCGTATATCCTGTTCTAAGTATTGAATGAGTGTCACCTATAGTGATAGTTCCCAAGAAGAAGACATGTAAATAAGGGTATGTCAAGATGGGGAGAGCATAGATAGGAATAGACTTGACCCAGGGAGCCGTACCGGTTAGGCAAAGACAATATAGGCTAAATCCAAAGTATTCATTAAAAGTGAAAGATGAATTAGATAAATGCATAAGAGCGGGTATCATATATCCTGTTCTAAATATTGAATGAGTGTCACCTATAGTGATAGTTCCCAAGAAGAAGACATGTAAATAAGGGTATGTCAAGATTTTAGAAAATTAAATGCTACCACAGCAAAAAACTATCAGCCATTACCATACACAGACGTGATCCTAGACCAAGTAGCTGGACACGAAAGATATAGTTTTTTAGATTGGTTTTTTGGTTACAATGAAGTCTTCATTAAGGAAGAAGATAGATCAAAAACAACATTCACCACTGATTGCGGGATGTAGCTTATACGTGTATGCCCTTTGGTCTATGTAATGCACCTGTTACATTTCAGCGTATGATGACCAACATCTTTCAAAAAAATTTGAGAAAATTTGTAGAAATCTTTATAGATGACTTCTGTGTTTACTCATCCACTAGAGATCATTTAGACGCATTAGAAAAGACTTTAAGGCGATGTCAAGAGACATCTCTTAAATTGCATCCATCCAAATGCTACTTTGGCATGAGGGAAGGCATTTTGTTAGGCCACAAAATTTCAAAAGATGACATTCAAGCATATATCAAAAAAGTCAAAATGATTCTAGAATTAAATGAACCAACCAATCTACACGAGCTTAGGGGGTTCTTAGGCCACATAGGATACTATCGTAGGATAATAAAAGAGTATGATATAGTTGTAACTCCATTAACATGTTTATTAAAAAAAATTGTGTTGCGAACATGTGTGTTTCTGTGTCACGAACGATTTTGTTTCTTTTGAATTTTCTTGTGCGGAAGCTCACAAGAGCCCAGACACTTGACCACAGATCACAGAATAGATTTTATTTTAGCAATCAAGATAGCGGAAGACAAGGAGATGCACGAAATAGAACAACTATATTATTAGTTTAATTTTTAGAGTGAGATGGTCAGTGTCTTGTTCATTGGCGGCATGATGCTTTGCTCTTTCGCTACATTCTGCTCGTTGGCATATTTTCGTGCACAGCTATTTCGTTTCTATTCTTTTTCTTTTATGTTCTACTCACGCACATTCTCTGTGTGTGGTTTGATCCAGAAAAATAGTTTTTATCTCCACTGTGTGGAGTTTACAAGATAGCTTAGCAGATAATTACAAGAGTAGTTAATGCTAATCAACTAATCAGTTACTCTCCGTTATTTCTAGTCATTTCAGCTAGGCGTGAAGTTTAAGACTCCACGTCCGTTGAGCTACTAGTTGGTAGCGTGAAAGATTTTCTTTCATTTTCTTTTCGTGTCTTGTCGTGTCGTGTCGTGTCTTTTGGTCTTGGAGGCATGTTTGACTTTCACGAATCATTCAACCTTCGAGTTTCGCTTCGCTTCATGTCTTAGGATTTTCGAGTTACATTGACTTTCGTGAATTGTTCGCCATTCGACCTTCGCTTTGTGTCAACACTCCCTCTTGAAACTTGCAACTTTGCACATTTAGTCCAATTACCTTTCTTTGCTTTGCGAAGAGTGGCTTGTCGAGCAGCTTCGTGAGCAGATCTGCAATCATATCTTCAGATTTTATGTGCTGGACCTGGAGCTCTCCTTTTGAGATCAAATCTTGAATGTGATGGTACTTCAGAGGTATGTGTTTTGTCTTTGAATGGAAGACTGGATCTCGGGATAGATAAATAACACTTTGAGAATCCATCATCATCATGCATGGTCCTCCTTATGGTATCCCAATTGCCTCCAGCATCATCTGCAACCAAACTACCTCATTCATCACCTTTGAAGCTGCGACATATTCAACTTCACAAGAGGATTGAGCTACCAAGGTTTGCCTTTTGCATATCCAGCTGATTGCAATTCCGCACGCTATTGTAAATCCTCCAGTTATGGACTTGTTGTCATCTTTGCAGCTCGTCCAGCTTGCATCACTGTAGTGGTGCAGCTCGAATCCTTTTCTTTCATTTTCTGCTCTATAGATTAATCTCATATTTTGGGTCCCCTTCAATTATTGTAGGATTCGTTTTGCCATTTGCCAATGTGCGATGCCAGTATGGGAAGAGAATCGAGCTTCTTGTACCAAGCTCATAATGCCTATTTTAGACCATAAATGCATCTCTACAATCGACAGACATATTGTCGATTATTGGGATCTTTAAATCCTTCTGGATGCTTCATGAAAATTTCTTCCTCTAGATCTCCGTGGAGAAAGGCTGTCTTCACATCAATCTGGTGAATTTCTAGATTATGTATGGTAGCGTATGCAATGAGTAGTCATATGCTTGTCATTTTGAGCATCGATGAATATGTGTCGAAATAATCAACACCATATCTTTGTGTGTAGCCTTTCACGACAAGCCTTGCCTTGTAATGGCCAACGGTGTCATCTGATTTCATTTTCTTCTTGTACACCCACTTGCAGTCGACAATCTTTCTGGTTTTAGGCAGTGGCTCTAGTGTCCATGCCTCGTTTTGCCTCATCGACTCGATCTCCTCTGACATTGCTACTTCCAGAATTCTCCCTCTGGACTTTGGACAACTTCTTGATATATTGTTGGCTCTTCAGTGAAGCTACAATACTCGAATTGCGCGTCTTCGCTCCACTAAAGATTGTCAGTGTATCTGCGGCTCAACATTCTGATTTGACGTCTGTCCTCGATCTCCCTCTTGAATTGGCAACAGTTCGAAGATCTAATGGCCTCTTTTGTCTTTCAGTCTAGAGAATGTGGACTCATTGAACTTCACATCTCTACTCGAAATAACCTTCTTCATGGTTGGATTGTAGAGGTGTACACGTGTGATCCATTCGAGTACCTGACTATGATCGTTTGTTCTGATTTATCATTGAGCTTGCTTCTCTTTTCTTTTGGAATGTGCTTGTATGTTGCACATCCAAATGCATATATGTATGATAGATCAGGATTTCTACCTGTCCACATTTTGTACGATGTCTTATCTTCTAGCATTGTCATTGTTGATCTGTTCTGCAGGTGTACTACTGCAACTATTGCCTCAGTCTAGAATTGACTTGGCAATTGAGCCTGTGCCATCATGCATCTGGCTCCATCGACTAGCGTCCTGTTTCTTCTTTTCGCGACACCATAATATTCTATGTGTACGCAGGAGTGAACTGATGTTCTATTCCCTGTTCTTGGCAGAATTTTAAAAATTCTTTGCTCTTGTGCTCACCTCCATTGTCAGATCTGATGATCTAAATCTTCTTTGAGGTGTGTCGCTCTGCAAATGCCACAAACTTCTTGAAGGAATCAAACACTTCAGATTTTTTTTTTAGGTAGTAGATCATAGTCATCCGGCTATAGTAATCTATGAACATAAAAAAATACCTCGATTTTGAGAGCAAATTCATTTTCATCGGTCCACAGACATCAGAGTGGACGAGCTCAAAAACTTCCTTGGCTCTTCTTCCCTCATGTGTGAATGGATTTCGATGTTTTTTGCCTTTCTGCCAGGCTTCATAGAACTCAGTATCGGGCCTTGATATCTTGATATCTATGACTATGTCTTTCTGGCACATGTCATACAGGCTCCTCATGTTCAGATGATACATTCTCTTGTGCCATAACTGATCTTCATTCTCTGATGCATTTAATATGTTATCAGAGTTGCTGATTATCTTGGCTTGGTACAAGTTTCCTTCTCTGCATCCGACCGCCAACAATTTGTTTGTCGTTTTCTCAATCATGCGGCATGTATTGCGATCGAATAAAACTCGAATTCCAAGATCTGATAAGCTTCATATTTTTGCAAAGAATGCAAAAAATGCGATAGTTAGTCATTGTTCCATATGCATTTGTAAAAGTTCACCGCTAACCTGTGCCGAAAAATGCAACACAACACTTTGTTATTTCACCATGCATTATTTCCAAAAAATACAACACCAAATCAATTTTTTTGCCATAAGCTGTTTTGCAAAAAACTCAACACTTTTGTTAATACGTTTGACATTCATTTTCCACATCCACTTGCTATTTTCATTTTCTCGAAAATGCCGACACAGTTTGTATTTGTTTCCAGCATGTTTTCACCATGTTTCCAACCTATTAGAAATATGTAAAAAACCCGACACCTTCGCTCCATAAATACTTTCCATTATGTTTAGCGAAAAATGTGACACTAATGTGGAATTGGTCATGTTAGTAAATCCACCAGCAAAAATTGTGACACATGGGTTCGCAATATTCGGCCATTCTATTTTACCAAAAAAAAGTCATTTATATATAATACCTTTAGACCTTATTTTTTAAAGACTGTACCTTCAATATTAGGAGGACACTTTTTATTAAATACTGGTCTAATCCGCCAACATATCATCAATCTGCCGAACACTTCAAACACTTATGTTCTTTCATTCATTCTCACTATGTTTCATTTGCTGCCATCCAAAATGAGTCTTACTGATTTTACAACCACTGGCCATACGATCTTGGATCAAAGGACTTCTTCAATTCGATCCATCAGTAATTCTCACAAATTTATGTCATGAGCTGATTCAAAATTTAAGCGAAATAGAGGATGGACATATCTCCACCATTTTCCATAATCAAGAGATTGTCATCATTGAGAAATTCTACTGTCGCGCTTTAGGCTTGCCTATTGGACGGAAGCATTCCTGTCACCAAACCTGATTTCATCATGCGAAGTGAAGTCTTTCAAGAGCACAAGAAGATCAAGAGATTCTTGATATCTAGCAAGAAGATGACGATGACATTGAGCCACCAGTCTTGGGAGAAGAACTCTATACAAAGACCTTCGGGACATTGCTAGCAGACACGCAAGCCTCACTCTAGCATTTTGTGAATCTGGAGAAAGTTTCATGAAAGCTGGGTGTGAAAAATAGCCTTTTTTGGCAAATCTAACCATGTAAAACTTTGTAAATATTGTGTATAATTGGGTTCCACACATGGAAGGCAAAGATGCCACATGGAAACCCACTCCTAATGTAGGTTAGGTCAAGTCGAGAGAGTTGGCCATGTCTATTTGGTGGTCATCCCTACTTTATAGGACCTACCCCTAAGTTTAAGGTGAAAATTTGACCAACTAGCTACCTACCAAGCATAACTCTAGGATCTAGGCTAGGGTTTCATTTTAGGGCAAGAAGAGTGAGTTAACTTCCTTATTACATGCTGGAAATCCACCTAACTTCAAGAAGGATGTCGAATTTGCTATGTATTCCAAGCTCCCAGAGTGAGAAGATAGAAATTTTTTGGAGCTTGTTGGCAATCTCAAGCTAGTTCACTATGTACATGGCGTTTTTGTGATCCAAATGAAACCAAATCAATTTCTACTTGTTTCTTAGGTTGAAGGCCATACTACAGCCTGTAGTACACATGTGTGGGCTTGTATTTCAATGTTTATCAATGCTTTTGATTGTTAATGCTTATTGTTTGTCAAATTGCAAATCTAGATCAACTTTTTTGTGTCTAGTTTTTTGATAGATTGTTAAGCAAGCATCCAATCACTCTTCTGGATCTTTTGTAGATCCATTTATGTTCCTAAAGTACAGTACTTTTACATGGTATCAGATCCAAGTACAAGAGCATAATCCATTGATCTAATGCAGATCCATTTTCAGCAAGTTTTGGTGCTAAAAACTAGTTTTGAGAGGGCAAGCTAGAATCTTGATTTTGGTGAGGAGATTTGATCCCAACCTTGGTCCAAATCCGTACTTTCCACATGGTATTCATTTGATCCAAAGAAATTCAATTTGTGAGCTTTTGATGTAATTTTTAATGGAAATCTTAGGATAAGCTACTAAGATTGAGTGCCATTGATTAGATTTGACTTAGGGTCATGAGATCTAATTAATGTAGGCTGAAATCAGGTACTCTAAACTTGTTTTACAGGTCTTGAAAGTACATCAAAAAGTGTGAGAGAGATTTAGTCAATTTATTGTCCAAAAATAGCCAAAATTGGCAAGATTTGATTATAAGTAGATTTCACATCATCTTATCTTCATTCCAACTTTGTGAGGGAGTGCCAGAACTGAGATTATAAGTCCATTTGTTGGATTAGAAATCTAATTTGAGTGAAACACTACAAGAAAGAGACCTTAGTGGGTTTGTAGAGACAATCAAATCCATTTCTTGGCAAGATTTGTTTGAAAGTAGTTTTCACTTCATCTTATCTTCATTCCAACTTTGTGAGGGAGTGATAGAACTGTGATTATAAGTCCATTTGTTGGATTAGAAATCAAATTTGAGTGAAACACTACAATTGTGAGACCTTTGTGAGTTTCAAGTCAATCAAATCTATTTCTTATTTGTAGAAGTCACTAGTAAGATGGGATCTGCTGGAGCATACCTTCTAGAAGCTAGTGAGAGATTGAATTCTACAAATTATGCTATTTGGAAGGTTAGGATGGAGTCACTCTTGGTGCTCCAAGACCTTTACGAGTTCTTGATTGAAGATGAAGATGAACCTCTGGGTGCACAGGAGCTAGCTAGATACAAGAAGAGATCTAGGCTAGCACTTCATTGTGTGAAGATGAATGTGAGCAATGATTTGTTGAGAGAAGTATCAGCATGTACTAGTGCTAAAGAGGCTTGGGAGTCTTTAAAATCAATCTATGAATCTAGCAACACTTCTAGAGTCCTCATGCTTAGAAATCAGATTGATCAATCAATTTTGTCACCCTCGTCAAACTGAATACTCAGATGGTATCCAGTATATATACACAATATTACATGTGTGCAGATGAAGAAAGTACAGAGTGGATGTGCTGTCTGTAGGAGATCGTGGGTGGCTGCAATTGTTGTCCAATCAGTTAGCGTAGTTGCATGAGGTGAGCGTGAAAAGGGTGCGACGTCAGCCTTTTCTGAAGTGAACGTTGTAACTAGAACACGTGTAGAAACACAATGTCATGATTCTTTCACCTTTTCTTTGCCTGTGAGAATTTGTATGTGAATATGCAAACTGCGCGACAACGTGAGTAAATATGCAGCATGAATGGAGGCAGATTGAAATGGGATTTAGGAGGGAGAGAGAGAGAGAGAGAGAGAGAGAGAGAGAGAGAGAGAGAGAGAGAGAGAGAGAGAGAGAGAGAGAGAGAGAGAGAGAGAGAGAGAGAGAGAGAGAGAGAGAGAGAGAGAGAGAGAGAGAGAGAGAGAGAGAGAGAGAGAGAGAGAGAGAGAGAGAGAGAGAGAGAGAGAGAGAGAGAGAGAGAGAGAGAGATGTGGTTAGACAATGTAGGTTAGCATTTGTGGTGGATAGTTATGTTATGAGACTTTGAATGTTAATTTTGTGAGATTAAGTGATGCATTCACATGTCATTATATTAAATGGTTTGTTAAATTGTGTGGTGATTGAATCATCATTATTTTTGTAAAATATGTTTTGATCTTAAGACTAGATTAGATAAACTTACACATCAAGAGAGAAAAGATAGTTATTGCTAATCTTTAATGGTTTGTCTTTGATTGATTGATTTGTAGAATAAAAAGGATGATGGCTTTTGAAAAGAAAGGGCTTTTGATGAAGACAAGCAAATGAGGTATGTCACACGTCTTCTTCATATGAATATTTTGTGATTTCATTCAAATAAATGGTTTGATAAAAATTTTCTTGATACTAGATTACACAAACTATATGTGAGTTACCTAAATTTTGTCTATAAAACGATGAACATTCTTATAACAAAACAAGATCTTAATACAATCATAGATGGTGCACAATAAATGAGTAAAAGGTAAAACAAACAATGCAATTATAGACAAGAATTGAAATATACATTAACAATTGATAAACATAGATGGTGAAACAAAAATCACACATATATATATAATCTGATCCTTAGAAAAAAAGTACATCAAGTTTTGTTTTTAAGAAAGGGCTTGAAACAAAATCTCTTTCTTCCTAGTTGCTACATCAAAACTAAAAGGTAAAAAAAAAACATTAAACATTGAACTTTAATCAAACAAAGACTTCTTAATTGTCGTCGTCCGAATCCGGGTCTTGTGCGAAAGCTTGTCCTTCACTCTCACTTCCGGACATCTCCCCTTCCCCTTCCGCTTCCGCTTCACCGACTTTTTCACCCGACCCCTCCTCTACATAAGATGTTGAGCTTCTCTACACATCACAAAAAAGAATAAAAGTCAATAACCAATAAGTAAAGTAAATGAAACTCATTAACAAGTAAGAAAGATTAATAAAAATGATTATTAAATAATAGAAGCAAATGAGACGAATGTAGCAAGAATTTACCATAGGATGAATGCCTTGTTGAGCAAGATGGTCCACCAAGGCATTGTAGCCTTGTTGGTACCCAATCTTATATTCGGCATTCGTGTATTTTCTCCCAAAATCTCTTTGCTATACAAACATGAATACAATCATTTAGATACAAAACATGATTAGTAATTAAAAACATTAATAAAATAATTATAATAAAATCAAACTAAAAATCAAAACTTACAAATTGGGCTTGTAAATTGGTCGCTTCCCATTGTTGTTTGAAGCAATCCAGATTTGGATGTTTGGAATCGTGTATCACATTTGCCCAATCTTTCTTTGAAGCCCATCTCGGCCTTTTTTTCCATTTTTTACATATTTTCGTAAGAATTGACACTTATGACGAATATACGTACACATATTCGTCAATGCCCACACCTCCCCAAATCTATTTGGTTGAGGAAACTCACTATTCAAAAGTGCAAGTAGCTTATTCTTGTCATCTTGGTTTTGTTGCTTCCAAGGAGTGAATAAATTATGGCCAAAATATTTGAGAGCAAGGTCGTGCATCCTATTGATGACGATGTTGCTTTTGGTATCCTCGATGATGGAGCCATCATCTTCTAAATTATAAAACAAATTGGATGATTTCTCCAATGGGACATCCATCGAAGGATTACCTCTGGAATCGGGCTCCTCTTAGGAAAGACAAACTTTCAATCTTTGTCTTTCATCGAGAGATAGCGAACCATAAAAGTACGCAATCCGATCGGAACCGGATCCTCCTCTTGCACTAGAAGAAGATCTTGGTCTTCTCCTAGAACCACTACCACTAGAAGGCATTGTGTGTGTAAAGAGGGAGAAAAGAGAAAGATAAAAGCTTAACAAATGTAAAGAAAAAAAAAAGAGCTTGAGAAAAAGAGAGAGCTTAAGGAAAGTAAAATTTCAAATTTTGTGTGTGTGTGTGTGTGTGTGTGTGTGTGTGTGTGTGTGTGTGTGTGAGAGAGAGAGAGAGAGAGAGAGAGAGAGAGAGAGAGAGAGAGAGAGAGAGAGAGAGAGAGAGAGAGAGAGAGAGAGAGAGAGAGAGAGAGAGAGAGAGAGAGAGATGAAAGCTTAACAAATGGAAAGAGCTTGACAAAGAAAGAGCTTAAAAATGTGTGTGTGTGTGTGTGTGTGTGTGTGTGAGAGAGAGAGAGAGAGAGAGAGAGAGAGAGAGAGAGAGAGAGAGAGAGAGAGAGAGAGAGAGAGAGAGAGAGAGAGAGAGAGAGAGAGAGAGAGAGAGAGAGAGAGCTTAATCACTAACACAATGAAAGCAATAACACTATGCAAAAAACTAGTGAAGAAATGCATTCAAAAACGCTCTATTAAAAGCATTTTTTGGATTCAAGTTCGCGTGGCACTGCCATGGCAATTTTTGCCACGTGTGGCAAAAAAAAATTTATTTTTTAATGTTGTCGTACTCTTATGGCCTGCAAGGTTACAAAATGCAATTTTTTTTGTGCCCACGGCCTACAAGGTGTCAAAAGGTAATTGTGTGCAAAAAAAAAAAATCATTACTTTAGTTATTCAAAAAAAGGGTGAGAATTCATTTACAAAATATTTACATTTAAATGTCTTGTCTCATTCTTTTAAGGACAAGTGAAAGTGAGAGAAGACATTTAATGTTTTTATTTTAGAAGACAATTTTTAAAATATAATAAGACTTTAAATTTAAGTAATTTACAAGATTATCTTAGATTTTATAAAAGAATACAAAATTGTATGACATGTTTTTAAGTTTTTTTAATTTGATGTTAGTGACATGTAAGAAAATTGTCGAGGACCCGCGCACCCACTCGAGCCCACGCGCCCACCTAAGTCCGTGGCTCGAAGTGGTCGCGACTATCTTTAAAAAAAATAGCATGACTTCAAAAACTTTCAAAAGAAAAAAGTTCAAAAACTCCAAAAACTTTCAAAATCTTCAAGCACCAACCTCTAACCATCAAAAGCATCAAATGATCTTCAAGATCAAAGCTCCAAAAAGTACAACTAGTGAGGAAATTCTTCTAGAAAGTTAGAAACTACCACATCTATGTTTTAAAAAATAGTTCGACAGACTTGCAAAATATTTCTATTACCTTCGATAATTTATCCGGCTTGACTTGTCTTTATAAACATGACAAAAGAAGAGAATTACCATTTCCTTACTTACAATATATACATCTGGCTTCAAACAAACCGATCTATTATTCTTATAAAGTTATTATTTCACAAGTTATTGCCGCAATGTACTGCTGTAACTTGCCAGAAACTTTTCTTAACGAGGTTGGAATACTTGTCGATGCTTTTCAAAAAAATGGATTTATGAGAGATAAGTTCTGTCAGATCATCAATAAGATACTTTCTTCGGAAACATTTCCCGGTTTGTCATACAGTTTACCTCATGATATTGATATTCTTTTGGTGGGCAGTTAGCTATCCCTTTCGGGGAGCTAACTGTCCCCGAAGGGATCACTAACTGCTGGTTGGTTGGTGGGTTCTCTCTCTCTCTCTCTCTCTCTCTCTCTCTCTCTCTCTCTCTCTCTCTCTCTCTCTCTCTCTCTCTCTCTCTCTCTCTCTCTCTCTCTCTCTCTCTCTCTCTCTCTCTCTCTCTCTCTCTCTCTCTCTCTCTCTCTCTCTCTCTCTCTCTCTCTCTCTCTCTCTCTCTCTCTCTCTCTCATGGATGCTCCTTTGTTCAGTCTTACCCTACTATATTAAAACAGAAAACGCGGATAGACACTGATGTACCGCTACCTCATATTTACAGGATTTTTTTTTACTATACCCTTGCACATGATGGAACTTTTTCTACTTAGAAAGTTTTCCCACAAATATTTAAATTGGTTTGATCTGTTTAAAAATTTGGAGGGAAATAGAGTTTCCCACTCCCACTCTCTCCTTCCAGGTTACTACCCTTTTGGGCACTATAAGTACATGCTCCTCTCAACCATTCTTGCTTTACAACACCGGTGAAGAACTTTGCTCCTCTGATACTCGCTGAAAGTGCGCCCTACCTACATGCGGATCAGTGATCTGACAGCTTACGGTATGTATTTGCTTCTTTCTTACATTATGTTTACATTTACTCTACTCTCCGGAGAAGGTTGCTGTAATAATGATCGGATTTGATATGCCATTCATCTTTCTAGACCTTGTTAAGGATATGATAAGGCAAAAACACATTGAGGTCCAGCGATGGACAACAATGACATGTTTGGTTGCTTGAAACCGTCCACCCTGCCTCAAAGGGCAGCGATGGACAGTTTCAAGGTATGTGATAACTCTCTGAAATCGCAGGTGATAGCAATGATGTAACCACAACTTTTTCATACTTTTTACTTACTCCTTATGACTCAGTGAGCAGCGATGGAGGGCTGCCTCACTCCTACGCATATTTCACACTCTTCTGTGAGTAGGAATGAGCGTGTCCAAGGATGGACAGATTGTTGTCCAGTGATGAACAGTTCGTTGATAATTGCTCATATGAAGACGATATATCAATATTGCTTTGTGCCTTCCAGCAATGGATCGCAAATGCTTGGTAAACTCACTTTTAAACACCAAATCTACACTTATAGACCTGCTGTTCCAGCGATGGACAGGAGGAGGGTCTCCTCTTCAGTTGATAATACTACTTATTCATGCATGGCTAACTGTCTAGCGATGGACAATGAACTTGTACTATATGCTTTGTCAAGAGGAACTAAGTGGTGTCTTGTAACTCTCTCTCTTGCATTGTGGTGGTGTAAATCCAACTATTCCTTGGTTGGAATAGTACTGAAGCTCTTATCTTTTATCCGATTCATAAGCTAACAATGGTCCTTTTTGTATGTTTTAGTCCACAGGGTGGTTTCAAGAAGCTGCAGCTTTGGGTTATGGGGAACCCTTACCTCCTCCTAACCTTTTTGTTCAGACTATTATTTGTTGTATGAAGAAGGCCGTTGAGTTACATAATTTTATTATTATTACTGATAGGGCTACTTGTGGTTCTGTTGGACCTGAGGATAAGATTCTTTGTCTGATTGATTTATTAGAGACCATCGACTGGGTAAAGATTTATCTGGAGTTTGTTGAAAAAAAACAACCGTTGAACTTTGTGGAAAATCTTTATAGTCGTCTTAATGATTTTGCTAAAAAGTTTGAAGAGGAAGAAAAGTCTTGCAATTTACATATCAAAAAAGTGTTTTTGTGCCTAGAAAATGAAAATGGGATTTTCCCTACTGTCACTACACCTATTGCTTCTGATGCTCCTTTCTCTCCTCACCTACTTGTTTATACTGACGACCTTGATGAAGACAGTGCCTCTTAGCTCGAGATATTTTCTCAAGACATTTGCGATATTGGTGACCTTTCCTCTTTTGATTTCTGTCAATCCAAAAACTGCCGTTGATTATGCTATCTGGTTCATTATGAATAACCTGGCCAAGTTTTTCCCTGGTGCTTCCCTCCAGAATCAGATAAATGCTTTAACCACAACTTTTTCATGCTTTTTACTTACTCCTTATGACTCAATGAGTAGCGATGGAGGGTTGCGTCACTCCTACACATATTTGACAATGTTCTGTGAGTAGGAATGAGCGTTGTCCAGCAATGGACAGATCGTTGTCCAGCGATGGACAATTCGCTGATAATTGCTCATATGAAGACGATATATAAATATCGCTTTGTGCCTTCCAGCGATGGATCGCAAATGCTTGGTAAAAACTCACTTTTAAACACCAAATCTACACTTACAGACCTATCTCTCTCTCTCTCTCTCTCTCTCTCTCTCTCTCTCTCTCTCTCTCTCTCTCTCTCTCTCTCTCTCTCTCTCTCTCTCTCTCTCTCTCTCTCTCTCTCTCTCTCTCTCTCTCTCTCTCTCTCTCTCTCTCTCTCTCTCTCTCTCTCTCTCTCTCTCTCTCTCTCTCTCTCTCTCTCTCTCTCTCTCTCTCTGTGGCTAGCCAGCCTGGCCACCCCCTGCCCATGCTCTCCCTTCCTAATATGTTCCAGCTGCCCCTCCTGCGCTCCCTCCTTCTATCCAACACTCTCTGCTCACGCTGATTTGTGGCTCTCTCGCTCTCTGCTTGCTCTGATTTACCTTGCTTTCTCGCTCTCTGCTCTCCAACGCTCTTTGCTTGCTCTCTCTGCTCGCACTGACTTGCCCTCATGGTTATTGCAGGTTTTGGATATTTGTCTGACAAATTGGATAAACACATCATCAATAATTTTAAACTCCATTGATGGACTCCTACACTCCGATGGCAATTCACTACTCCCTAAATGGTTGACGGCGAGAAGATGAGGCGATCGCACAATGACTTCTGATGCCAATGGATCTTCACTATGCGGAGTCACACCTGTTTTACTACTCCTGATATGCTCTATTGCACCACTTCTTAGTGGTCCTACATTGATGTCTGAACTTAATGCAACATCTACATGCAGGGATCGGGACACAAATGCACTCCGTACACTACATACTAACAAAGCCCTGGCCTTGGCTTGTCTCCTACGGGCCAATCTCTTCTTCCTAGCAGATCTACTTTCATTTTCCGGAATTTTGTATGAAACGTTGTTTCGCACACACTCCGGGGTTCTTGCCTGTTGGTCAGACTTTCTAGACATGTTATTCACAATCAACTATCATCATCCTATAAATTCAACATGATATTATCATAATCAACTTGTTTTAATATATATGATGATGATGATGATGAAATGGCCAAGGCTGTCTTGCTAGGACCAAACAATATTTGATAGTTTTCATCTCTACAACCATCTCGTGAAAAACAATTGATAAGAAAAATGTGTGTGTGTGTGTGTGTGTGTGACCAACCTTCTTCACTCATCCATACACATCTTGGTGAAAATAAATATGAATAACTATTAAAGATTAATGATTACTCTCATCCTAAGACCAAGGATTCACAAGAGAGTTATCGACAACAAGTGGATCTTCAAGAAGAAGATCAACTATGATGGTTCCATTATTAAAAGGAAAGCACGGCTGGTGGCTAAAGGATTCATTCAAGTCCAAGGAGTGGATTATCAAGAAATTTTCAGTCATGTTGTCAAGATGCAATCAATCAGGACTCTGATTGCATTAGCAGCCGCGAAAGACCTCGAAATGCACCAAATGGATTTCAAAATAGCATTTCTCAACGACAATGTCGAAGAGGAGCTATACACCTTCCAACCGGAAGGATTCGAAGTCAAAGGCCAAGAACACGAAGTGTGCAAGCTGCACAAAGCAATCTACGATCTGAAACAGGCCCCAAGCGCATGGTTCGATAGAATCAACTCTTATCTCATTCAATTGGGATTTGCAAACAATTCAGCTGACTGTAAACACTTCGCCTTCCATCATCAACGCTTGCATGCATACATACACAAGCACTTGTGCATCTAACTTACAAAGAGATGGTTGATGTCTTAATTTTTTTTATGAATACTCTATTTATTCTACTAATAACTGGATAGATTTTGCTACTTGACTATCTCTAAATATTACTATAATTTATTATTCATCTTAGTCAACTTATTCTACCTCGTATATAATTATTATTTTTGAATAAAAAAATAACTTAATATCAATGGATGAAAAGTTATCATAGGATATGAAAATCACCATGAAGGTACGAACAATGATCATGGCTATATAAACTCATTGACAATACTTTTTTCCAGAGGATACGAAAGGTAATGAAAAAGGATTTTAACCCACTTGTCATCCATCCACCATGGTGAAGTAATGCTTGATACATGAGATGGAATGTCAGTGGAGTGACATTAGTTTGAGAAAGTCTTTCTAGGAATTTGAAAACAGAAGAAGAAAGACGATGCTTTTTGATAAACCACCATGTTTTGATAGTTGTTGGAAAGAACTAATACATTACAACATAGTGTCAATATGGCAATAACTAAAACTAGAATTTGCCATCGAGAATGATGGAATCCAAACAGAAGGCACAAAAAATTACTCCCATGTGTGATTGCAAGTTATGGTATTTGCGGGTGAACCTTGATAAGGAACTATTGCATGTCGATAGAATTGTCTCATAGTTGAAGACCCAGTGGACCAACTTGATAAGTTGTACTCAATAAACTAATAGCTTCAAAGATCATGGTATAGATTGCTTATCAACCAAGGAAATCCAAAAATCAAACAAACAACTTGCAAAATAACTTATTGGGTGACTGAGAAATCCATTTGTGATTTGCAAGAACACATGACCACACAACTTGATGGCCCAAACTTGAAACTCAAGGGCATATATATGAAAGAGGGACTTAAATTCAAATTTTAGATAATTATACCAGAGAGAGAGAGAGAGAGAGAGAGAGAGAGAGAGAGAGAGAGAGAGAGAGAGAGAGAGAGAGAGAGAGAGAGAGAGAGAGAGAGAATCCATTCATAGTCTGTAGCTAGATATTTATGTTAAAAGGGTGAAACATAGAATAGATCAAGACAAGCCTAAAAGAGAATCATGGACCTTGCCTTCCAAAGGCAATATTGTGTTCAAGCTGGTCAATGGTCAATGCCCTAGATTGAAGGTTGTGCGCATGCAAAAAGCTTTGCCGCACTGCTAAGGACTTTATGACATGAACTTGATCAACCTTTTACATACACCTCTCCATGCAAGTCATAAATAGCAAAAAAAAATTCCTTATCTATTTTTCTTGCATACATGCTCACACTCTCAACTTGCACACCAACACCATCCCCAACAACTATCATCTTATAAAGATTATCTATGTACATTGACATAATCAATTCATATATGTTCTTTATTCTTTGTCATATCCCTACATATGCACATAGTTTGAATTAGAGTTTGATTCTTTTGATAAGAAAGAAATACTAACCACGATGCCATAGTTTCAAAAAAACCGAGGTTTAAAGATAGCTAATTACTTTGTGGAAAATAACATTTTTTATTTTAAAAAATTGTTGCAAGGCTATGCCACAACATTCTTGTTTTAACAAAAGTATCTAAGATCGAATTGCTAATGTGGAGTGCACATCCTGCTTACAAAATTATCCTTTGATGTCTCAATATAAGACTTGAAAAAGAACGAGCAGACCATTCGCCAAACAACTCCATCCATTGAACTTTGATAGCAGTCTATCTCAAAGAAATTCTCAACTTCTACTTCGCATTTGTCCACATGCATGCCAAACTTAGAAGCCGCTCTTCCAACTATAAAGCTTTGCTGAATAGAATCACTCATTCATTGCTAAAGCAGCCAGAGATGTGCAAAAGTACCAAGGCAAACTGAAGTCCTTACCTAACCAAAATTGGATGACTGATGTCCTTACAAATCCATCATTAGATGATGCAGTAAAACATAGTGTCTTTAGAATCCTTCTAAAAACTTCCACTTGGAAAATCTTACCTCTGGAAACTAGAATAAAATAAAATCATGCTATTATAGTGAATTGAACCTCTACACTATCCCTATGAATTTCTGAAAAGTTAATCTTTGGTTTCAATTGTAAAATTGATCTCAAGGACTTGGGGGCATGTGGCAAATACAATACATAAATATACAACCTTTCTCTCCTCAATCATGGTGTTCTTTCTTGTCTCGGAGGTACGTAAACGTTTGATCTTTCAAAGGAGCATTTAACTGGCTAATGGATTGGCATGTATAGTAACCCTGTTCAATCTTATTTCAGCCAAAGGCCGATCTCCAGCTCCTGTTTGTGTCTGCACTAGAACCAAAAAGCCCTCTATATAAGATTTTTGAAATTTATCCACAGTTTGATATACGTGAAAATGAATTCGAGAAGAATGCACATTGATCACTAAGTTATGAGCCAATAAATCCATCAAAACTTCAATATTATGTTTGAGCATAAATTCTACCACTTTGCATTTGTAAATCAACATTTTAAGTCACCTCACAAGACTATAGATTTTCCATACTGAGCCATTCTTTAACTAGTCACACTCAGGCATCAACAATCTGACCATTATCAAAATGTCTTCTTTTCTATGATCCTTATTGCAAAAAGCTGAAAGCTGCACATTCTATCACCAAAATAACTCCTGGAGTCATGATAAACCAAAAATTGAGTACATCGAGCTTAACGAGCTGCAAATTGGCGGAAGGGGCTTTGAGCATCACCTGGGAACAGTTATTGGATGGCCACTAATTCAAGAATTTCTATATTAACAAATTAACATTAGATTACAAGCTGTTTTATGTTTTACTGTGTTACATACATGACAAGCATCATAACACCACGGGAAAGTTACCAGTAACAGGTATCACATCCATGGTGCTTACGCTGCCAACTAGACATGTTCAACATAGAAATAAATGTTCAACATAAACGCTGCCAGCTAGACATTTTCAACATAGAAAACATTAATGTCAGCACATAATGATCCCTAAAAAACATCACATATCTTGTTTCTTTATGGAACAAAAAATCGAAATTCAAACATATTTTGTATCTTAATTCAATAATACCTTCCGCTGTTCAATGCATGCCTATCTCTATATCTCTTAAAAAATCTGTCCCAAGCAACATCTCTCTTTTAATAACCAAATAAGACACACGACTATATTGTTGCCAATAAAAGCAATACGTGAACATCCAACAATAGATGGATCTGAAAAGAAGCCAGCGAGCAGCTTGGAAAAACTTTGCAGCTCAAGTAACCATAGAGCAACCAACAGATCAAGAGATAAAAAAAATTGCCTTCTAATAGATAAATGCATGTCTGAAGAGAGTCCTTATTTCTGGTAGTTCATCCCCATTGACTAACATGCTTTCATCCCTACGTTAATGGACAAGCTGAAGTACACTGCAGCTAGATTTCATAGCATTGTTCTAGAGTCCACTAGTCATCCTATCAAGCTGAAGTGTTACCATTTCCAATCACTAATCTCAAAGTACAGTCTAAAAAATATACCGTCCAGTTCGCAAAAGTTAGATCAGTCCCTGAATTTTGAAATGACAATTCAACATATTGGATGCTAAATGCTTTTGATGCATTGTTCTCCTAGAGCTCAGATTAGTTGTATGACTGACAAGATTGAGGGAAGATAAAGTGGCCAATGCAGACAGTCATGTACTAACTAAGAAATTAGGCCATGAAAAGCAGTTAAATGTACCAAAATCGACATAGCAGCAGATCACAACACCGCCAAGGTAGGTAAAGCATTCTGGCAAAAGCTTGTCTCTGAAAAAAGGCAAAATTCTTCTACAGTGCATATCCCCATGCATTTTGAGTGGAAAATGGCAACTGACTTAAGCCTAGACCTCCAAATACATGACAGTGCTTTTGAACTCTGAACATCTCTGCCAAAGGAAAAATTGAAAAAGAGAAATGTTTCTTCTGCATACCTTCTCCATCACATCAAGTACTTCAAAACCATGGATAACCCTTCCAAATATGGTATATAGACCATTCAAGTGAGGTTGCTTTGCATAGGCAATAAAAAACTGGCTGCCATTCGTATTTGGTCCACTATTTGCCATCGATAAAATTCCCCGAGCATTGTGCTGTAAAAATCAACGGACTGATAGAGTGTGAGAATTGAAAGCCATGAAAATACTATCCACAACCGAGGATAGCAGTAGCAAAAAAGCACAAGTACTGTAGGATATATACATAGTATAGTTTTAACAAACTGCCATCAGTGCAATCAGTCCTTGCTAATTGTCCTTCATAGCCTTCTGCTGTATCCATGTATTTGAAATGGTCTTCGCTTGGTGGTCTGTTTTCCTTTTTTGTTTTCTACTTTAAGGAACTATTGGTATAAACTCAAATCAGCTAGTTTGATAATGAAAAGAATATGAAGCTTGTGTTAAACTTCAACAAGTTTCTAGTGGCTCACTGCTGGTTACTTCAGCCCTTAATAGACAAGATCATGGAGGACTTCAAAAGTACTTGAGACTTGGCAACTGGGAACAAGCAATTGTATCCAAGAATTTGTAGATCAGTGA